>JAHQIW010002965.1:0-238584 GCA_019055375.1 Parelaphostrongylus tenuis
AAATCAAATAGTAACAACTTTTATGTCGCTAAAACATAGGATTGATAAGTTTCATGAATCAAGTTCAACATTGTGATAAGTTCTCGACATATCGCGAAACAACGAAATTCTATCTAATAAAGCTATTATAGGAAAAAATGTCCAGAAGCAAACGAAAACTTCTTTTTGAAACGATGTGTTTTCTCATGGATAATAAGGAACTTTCTTATACTTGGGTTTTATTTCACTAGAATTACTTGGTACCTTTACGTTATCTGCTCTCTGTTTCGACCCTTTGCAAAAGACGTAATTCCTGGCCATTTTCGATGTTCAAGTGTCGTTTGATGGCACAAATCAAAAGAATTTGAACAGTGTATTTCACCTTCAAAAAAGCTTTTTTACTGCGTTGAAAGAACAAAAACAACTTTGTTTCTCGTAGAAAGATTCCTTGATGACCGAGGCTTTTCTTTGGACTTTTAATAACTGGTCCATTAATCAAATCTTAAGGATTATAATGATCTATTTGGTATTTATGATAGACCTGGTATTAAGCTGTAACAGCCAAAGAAGACTGAGTTACGCTAAAAATGGATCACTTAACCCTCTCCTCACTTCAATCCACTGGAAAAAACGTATTTTTTGGTCTTTTCTGATGTTTAAATAATCAATCGATTCGATCAAAAAGCCTTGAATGGTGTGTGTCACTTTCAAAAAGGCTTCGTTATGCACTGAAACAGAAAAAATGAAATGTCATTTCCTATTTGAAGATTTCTCGCCGATCAGAGTTCCTCTCTTATAGTTTCAATAACCAAAGATAGATCAAATCTCATAATTTTAAAAATGGATTTGGTTTCTTGAACGGCCGTTAGAGCCCCATAAGAACCAAAAGAATTTTGTGTTTCTCACTCAGTTTTTTTTACCAGTTCTGAGAACTCAAATTTCCTTCTGGCTGTAGCACCTTGGCACGAGGTCCATATTCATAGTCATTGGAATCCTCAAAATCTGATCTGTCGGCTGGTTACTGACTCTCCGGAGGAAAATCTTTGGTCAGCGAGAAATCTCTGAATGAGAAACAAAAACTTATCTGTGCTTTTTCAGAGCAGTAAAAAGGCCTCTCTGAGATGAAATAGACCACTCAAGCTCAGAGCTATCGTATGGTTACTTGGCATTTAAAACGACCAGAGAAGACGTTTTTTTCCGAGGTATCGAAGTGAGGAGAGGATGATAGAAGTGGTGCAGTTTTGCAAAAACCAACCTTTTTTTTGGTTGCTACGACAAAATGCGAAGTCCATTTTGAAAACCAAGCATATCATTGTGATCCCTAAGTTTTAATCTGATGATTGATTACTAAAACTCCGAGGGAAAAGCTTTGGTCTGTAAGAAATCTTAGAATGAGAAACGAAATCTTATCATTGCTCTTCCGGCGCAATAACAGGACCTCTTGAAGATTGATTACAACAATCAGTTTTTTGATTTAAGCTATCGAATGAATACTTAAATACCAAAAACAAGCGCTAAATAAGCTTTTGTGCGCGATTGTCATTGCTTCATAAAGACTTCTTCCTTCGTTTTCGGAAGTATTTTCAAGCTCTCTACATAGCCTTGATGCTGCCACGATTTTTTCTAACGCTCATTTGCTCAAATGGCTTTGGTGTATGTGTAATAACTCTGATGTGTGATGGAGATACTTTTGTGTATTACGTAGCCATACTGTTGTTGGCATTTAATCAATGTTAATGTGTTATACACAGAACAAATGGTATAATCTTCCTAGTTTGATATTATCGCATTCCATGAAACCTGTAGTCATCATGGTAAATGGAATTTAGAAAACAGTGAATACTTTGTAAGGAATAATGTTGCACATTACATGCTTTGAATTGTTTTCTATGCTAATTTCTTTTGGAGCTGAGTAAGAGTGCGCATGCACTACTAAGCACCAGCATGAAAAAGTTTAGAGCAACTTGTTTTAGGACTGACTGATAACTCATCGGTGCCCTTATCTAACGCTGTAGTGAAGTTTTGCTGGCTAACCTTGTACTCTTCCATCAAGATTTTTCTGCGATAGGCCAATAATGTCATATCCATTCAAGAAAGTGTGTTGTGCAAGGTTTGCTTCTCTCTCTCTCTCTCTCTCTCCCTCTCTCTCCCAAAACTACGAATGCTTTTCAGCTTGTAGCTGAATTTGATCTTCAATTTGAAAAAGATTTAACGAAGGAATTATTTAAACACTGTGGTACTTAGCTATCAATCAAAATGGGTGCTACGTAGTAGTAGTTAATTCGGATAGTGTTACAGGTCACCTGTATCACCCTTCGACCCGTTAATCGTCGGGTGACTCGAGCGGGCGCCAGCAACTCTTCCATTTTTCCCTGTCACGTGCAAGAGTAGCCCAGTGGATCCTCCTCGCTCTGAGGATTCGCTGAGCATCATAGCATTCTTCTATAGCTTTCGTCAAGAAATCGAACCAATGGGTCGGTGGTCATCCTGTAGAGCGCTTGATGTCTCGAGGAATCTAGTCAATAACGGCTCTCATCCATCGGTTGTCGTTGAAGCGCATCACGTATCCGGCTCACCTTATTTTTGTTATCCTGGCGTGTAGGACGGCGTCTCTGATTTTCGATCGTTAGCGTAGGTCGGAACTTCGGATCCTTTCTCTCATTTGCGAGATACGGGATACTCCTAGCATCGACCTTTCGACTGTGCGTTCGATAACGCCAAAAGATCTTTCATTCTGCTTACGTAGCGACCAGGTTTCTGCTGCATACGTTAGGGCAGAGATAACTGTCGAGTCGAAAAGGTGGGCACGGAGTCGGATGTTCTTTGTCCTCTTCACTACATCTTTGATGCTCTTAAACGTTCCCCAAGCCGCTCGTTTCCTCGTGCTCAACTCTAGAGCTAGGTCGTTCATCATGTTGATTTCACGACCTAGATAGACGTAACTGGAGCAGTCGGAGATTGTCGTTCCGTTGAGCGTGAATGGGGCATTCGAAGTCCATCCCGTTCCTCATGAACATCGTTTTCGTTAGATTAGTTGAAGACCAATCTTTCCACAGGTGTTATCGAAATCGGTTAACATTCTTTCCGCTTGGCTGATGTTTGGTGTTTTGAGAACGATATCGTCAGCAAAGTGAAGGTGGTTCAATGTCGACCGTCAATTTTCACTCCCATATCGCCCCACTTCTAATGTTCGCATGACGTTTTGCAGGGTGGCAGTGAATAGTTTTGGCGAACTTGTATCGCCTTGTCGAACCCCTCTTCTTACGTCAATGGTGATATTGTTGTAGAATGGAGACATTTTGGTCATGAAGTCTTCATAAAGCTCACGAAGGATCATTGTGTACCGAGTAGGGACGCCCTGGATATCCAGAGCCTCTATAACCGCTTCCGTTTCCACTGAATCAAAGGCTTTCTTCAGATCGATGTAAGTGAGACAGAGTGGTTGTTTGTACTCTCGCGAAACTTCAATGAGTCTTGTGATCGTGTGGATGTGGTCTATGGTATTGAATCCTTTTCGGAACCCTACTTGTTCGCATGGCTGTCCTTCGTCCAGTGTTCTGTCGATCCTGCTCAGGAGTGATCACTCGAGTGAAGAGTTTATAGACAACGGACAGCAAGCAGATTCTGCGATAGTTGCCTATGTCGTGAAGGTCTCTCTTTTTGATCAACAATACGGTCTTGCTGGTTTTCCATTGAATAGGGACCTTGCATTCTGACAGGTAGCGAGTGAAGAGCCGAGCCAGGGCGTTGATGAGAACTGGCGGCAGGTTCTTCAGGTGTTCTGGTCTAATCCTGTCTGGACCGGGTGTTGTTCTGTTTTTCACCGACGATATAGCATGTCGGATTTCGGAAGGGAGGACCGGTGGAACGACATATTCGTCCTCTTTCAATTTATATGACGGTAAGAGGACATGGCTAGCGAAGAGATCCGAGTAGTATTGGTGGATGATTTTCTCCACAGCCCTTCTGAAAGCTGTGAATGTACCGTGAGGGCATCGGAGTGCAATCATCTTGGTCTTGTTATTGGCGAAGCCTTGCTGGGCTTTGCGAATGCTCTTCCCAGCTTCTGCAGCTTCTGCCATAACTGCTGCTCTTCTCTCTTTAAGGTCTTCTTTTATAGCTTCTCTGCATCGTTTCACAAGTTCGGACGTAAGGTTTCGATTGCCTGCAGCTCGTGCGATTCCACGTTGACGTATCAGCTCGAGTGTCTGCGGAGACAAGCGTCTCTTCGTGACCTTAGGACTCTCGGCTTTTTTAGCGCTAACGTGAAGATACTCAACGAGTCGATCGTATTCTTCGTCAATGTTGTCGACAACGGTATCTTCCCAAGAGCCGACTAATGATTTGAATACAACCCAGTTTATGGTAGTTCTGGGAATTCGTTGTTTGAATTTAGCGGCTTTCTCTCCTCTCCTCGAAAATCGGAACGTTGCGCGAAGGAGGCGATGGTCTGATCCCGTGTAGAACTTGGGAACAACAGCGACGTCGGTCAGGCAAAACCTTCGATTTACTATGATGTGATCTATTTCGTTATGGTACTCTCCATTGGGAGACTCCCACGTCCATCGCTGAGAAAGAGGCTTTTGGAATTGTGAGTTACCATGGATGGTTTGGGTCGTCATGATAAACTCGGATAGCCTCTCACCCTGTTCATTCCATTCTAGTCCGTGGGTCCCTATGTGCCGTTCTTCAGACGTTCTTCTAGGTCCAATTTTTGCGTTAAAATCTCCGACAGGGAACTTGAAGAATGTATGATCTTCTCTGAAGAATTTTTCGAGGTCCATATAGAACGCTTCGACTTCGTCTTCGTCATAGATTGATGTTGGTGCGTAAGCAACGAAGATGGTCAAAGCCGGCATAGAACCACATCGTTTCAACCGTAATCGTCCGATACGGGTTGTTAGTTGTTCGAACGAATCTGCTCACGGCCAAATTCGATTTGACGAGGACGCCAGCGCCACCGACACCTCTGCGATCGCATGTTCCAAGGAATAGTTCTTCTCCGGTGTCATAGACAGCGTGAAAAGGATGGCGCCTTCTCGTCTCAGCCAGGCCAATAACGTCGTACCTTATTCTTCTTGCTTGAATCAATAGATCTTCTACTGCGATTCGTGAGCAAGGGTTTTTCGTTGTAGGTACAGATCGTCATTTTAGTCCGTTTCGATCTTGGCAGCCTAGTTCGGTCCTGAGATTTTAGCAGCCTCTCCGTACTCGTCCTACCTGGCGCTGCCGTACCAGGGGCTCTTTCGGAGTCAGGGGAATGAGGCCCATATTTGTTACTGTTTTTGGCATTTTTGATACCCAACGTGTAGCTTGCCAGGCTCTAAACGTGGGGGCTGGGTACTCACGAGTAGCTTGCCAGTCTCTCTCGGAGGAGCGGGAGAAGCTTATTTGTTGGAGGCGACTCCTAACCGCCTCCCATGTACTTCCCAGCCGCTTGATTGCAGGCTTTTGGCCGACTTGACTCGTAGAAATAGAGTTTTTGTCAAGTCGGCTCTGCAGAAGCAGGGAGCTCGTCCCCTTAATCCAGCTGCGTCTCTGGGAAGCACACGGTCGCTTTTGGTTCGCGTTTTATTCCCCTATCCACCACCTGGGGACGCGCCACGTGCCCTCGCGACTAACCGGGCGGGATCCCTCAAAGAGGGAGGTCCGTGGTTACAGATATAATTAATGATATATAGTGTTGTGCGAAATTTCTGCGTCAGGCGGACTCAAACCCGCATCTCACTCTATCCGGGCGCGTGCGCTCTAATCCGTTGCACTGCTGACGACCGTTTTGCTCACCACTAATTCTACGTTACAAGGCATCAATCTCTCAGCAACCGACCATCAATGGTTTGGCCCAGGAATCGGTATCAACACTGAACCTACTTCGCTGACAGATATTGGCTGTTGGATGAATTCGTTTTATTTAACTACTTTTAGCAGTGGTGCGATTTTATGGATATACCCAGTGATGTAGAATGATTTGCAAAATTTTCGCTTTAGTGTTATAGATAGGGAGAGATCTACAGACCCAACGGCAACAGTTACAAGCGGGCGCTTTTATAAGAGGATATTTTCAAGAAACCATTCTATGGATGGATTGACAGATGGGAAATATTTTGTCTTTGGACACAGGAAATGAGTAAGTCCCTTGACTATCAATATATTGAGTCTTTGATTTCCAATCAACTTTGATCATAATGAGAGTAAATGTACCATGACTTTCTTGATTTACACTAGGGGAATCCCAAGGACTTTAATGGAATCCGTGATTTTGATAAGCAAGGTAAAGACTGCGTTGAAGGCGATTGTTCTAGCTTTGTTAATGCTAAACATATTCGTTGCTTCAGTGGTGTGGAAATGGACGCGTTGTTCTAGCACAAATTCAGTTATTTCCAGGTCAAGGAATGCATCAGTTTTCCAGCTGTCATACTCTTTATATAAATTGAATATAATGCGACAAATAGCTTCTATCAAGCATGTGGAATTCTTGGCACAAAAACCAATGCTTGTTGAAAAGGTGTGATAAACCCGCCGTTTCAATAGCAGCGTAAGTGATGATCTTAGGGACATTTTTGTGTTTATCATTCTAATACTCAGATATCTTTTGAAATTCTTGCAGCACGATGACTCATGAAAAAAAGAGGTCATCGATCATAATTGACAAAATATGAGTGAGCAATTGAACGCGATTGATATTGATGTTGTTCTCTCATTCCAGCTTGTAGCGCTTATTCACTTCGTGTTGACAGCGCTATTAACCATCGGAAGCACATCGATAATTTGATGCCAGACTCATCATGCTGATTCAGTTCGCATTGGTATGTTATACAAAAAATGTCAGCCTGTTTGTTACAATGTATTTAGACACATCCGTATTGAAAAGAAATTGAATGCGAAATGGAATTGCTTGTGGTAAGATCGGTTCCAGAGTAACCAAACTACCTTCCCTTTTTGTTGCAGATTGTCTTCAACAAACATCGTTCAATAAGATTTTCCACCTACCCGTCCCTTTTTATGAACTATTAGTTACAATATTGGACTGAAAACTCTAATACTCAGAAAACCGAATTGCATTCGACCTCAACATGAAAGCCAAAACAATCTCACAAACTTTTGTTTTTCAAAGCCTGCTTATTGGTCCATCTTCTTCAAAATCCATGGCTTGAGGATCTGCGAATTCGCCTTCTTCAGAGCGTTTAACTAAATGTACGAGAAAGGTCACCGATGTGTTGCACCTAGTATGAAGATACTCCAGCCATAGATTTTGAAGAAGATGAACCAATAAACAGGCTTGGAAAAATTATAGTTCGTGAGATAGTTTTCGTCTTCCATCTCCAGGTCGCATGCACTTCGGTTTGTTGAGCATTTGAGTTTTCAGTCTAAGAATGTAACTAATAGTTTATAAAAAGGGACGGGTAAGTGGAAAATCTTATTAAACGATGTTTGTCGAAGACATTCTGCAGCAAAAAGTGAAGTTAGTTTGGTTAAATTTAACTTTTTGAGAAGCGCTGAACATTTTTTCTGTAGTGACTCTGGAAGCGATCTTACCACAATCTGTTCCATTTCGAATTCAATTTTTCCAATACGGATGTGTCTAAATACATTGTAACAAACAGGCTGACATTTTTCGTATAACATACCAATGCGAAGTGAATCAGCGTGATGAGTCTGGCATTAAATTATCGATGTGCTTCCGACGGTTAATACCGCTGTCAACACGAAGTGAATAAGCGCTACAAGCTAAAATGAGAGAACAATGACAATAACAAATTCGTTCAATTGCTTACTCATATTTTGTCAATTATGATCGAAGACCTCTATTCTTCATGAGTCATCGCGCCGCAACAAATACGAAGGATATCTGAGTATTAGAATGATAAACACAAAAATGTCTCTAAGATCATGACTTACGCAGCTATTGAAACGGCGGGTTTATCACACATTTTCACCAAACAGTGATCTTTGTGTCAAGAATTCCACATGCTTGATAAAAGCTAATTGGCGCATTATATTCAATTTATATAAAGAGTACGACAGCTAGAAAACTGATGCATTCCTTGACCAGGACATCACTGAATGTGTGCTAAAACAACGCGTCCTTTTTCCACACCACTGAAGCAACGAATATGCTTAGCATTAACAACGCTAGAACAATTGCCTTCAACGCAGTCTTTACCTTGCTTATGAAAATCACGGGTCCCATTAAATTCGTTCGGATTCCCTAGTGGAAATCAAGAAAAGTTAAGATAAGTTTACTTTCATAATGCTCAAAATTGATTGGAAATCAAACGCTCAATATACTGATACTCAAGGGACTTACTCATTTCCTGTGTCCGAAGACAAAATATTTCCCATCTGTCAATCCATTCATAGAATGGTTTTTTGGAAATATCCCCTTATAAAAGCGCCCGCTTGTAACTGTTGCCGTTGGGTCTGTAGATCTCTCCCTATCTATAACACTAAAGCGAAAATTTTGCAAATCATTCTACATCACTGGGTATATCCATAATATCGTACCACCGCTAAAAGTGGTTAAATAAAACGAATTCATCCAACAGCCAATATCTGTCAGCGTAGGAGGTTCAGTGTTAACAACGATTCCTGTTCCAAACCATCAATGGTCGGTTGCTGACAGAAAGATGCTTTGTAACGTAGAAGGAGTGGTGAGCAAAATGGTTGTCAGCAGTACAGCGGATTAGAGCGCACGCGCCCGGATAGAGTGAGATGCCGGTTTAAGTCCGCCTGATGCAAAAGTCTGCGCACCACTCTATATCATCGAGTATACCTGTAACACCATCCGAATTAACTGCACTCAGCTGCCGCCAACCTCAACAGTCAGTTTGATCGCCGGACATCATCCGAACGGTCGTGTGACTTCACTTGGACCACCTCACCTCAATTCACTATCTATCCATTGTTGCTCTCTTTAGACGGTCTCTCTGTCGTGTACCTAATTCCTATCATAAGGTTGCGTTCATACGACTTCAAATGAACTTAAAAGAATTGTGAGCGGAACGTAGCACTTCCCTGGCGGAGCGAACTCACTTAGGTTATGCTCAACCCACCACCGCGCTTTAGGGATCCAGCTCATACATAATCAGTAGTGATCCCAATGCTATCATACAATATACTCACCTGCTGGAATCCACCGTCGGAACTTGTATCCGAGCCGAGCATAAAAGTCTAAACGAACCCTGCCGTCTAGTCATGCTCCGCCAAATAACAGCATTCATATTATCGACGATATATCACATTCACAGCTATATCTTCACATAATGATGAGTCGCCATTATGCACATACTATTATTATGTTATTATTATGTAAGTATGTACACTATAGGTTGTTTGGTGCTACCAAGGCTACCACATTGTTTGGCTCCATCCTACTCTTAGGTATAATCCATATGAAGCATTTCAAGTTTGAGCTCTTGTCCGCTACAACACACAAGTTGACAAAAGACCAATCGACCACACAGACTGAAGCTCAGCCCGCGGACCAGGAAGTGCCTCGAACCACTTCTAAGGAGAAAAGCCGCCGCAGCCAGAAAGTCCAACGCGTGACAGCACAAAGGCCAGTACACCGCTAAGGAGAATCCATCTACATACAGATATCGATCGGATCACTGCCCGAGGCAAATCCAGAGACCACACAATACAAAACCACTGAACCTTCACATGCAATTTAGTGCATTGGCTACAAACCTAAGCTCCACTGCTACATTGTGTGATTTTACACCTTTATCACTCGTTCTGAAGGCAATTTTCGCTGTTGAGACAACCTCAGTCATAAATCAACCGCTATCCAACACTGTTAACTAGTAGACACTCTATCAAAGCGGTAAAGTGGACAGTAAGAGATAAGCGATTATTCATGTTGGATTCAAGATTAGGCAAAATGCATGGTCAGTTCGCATTTCGGAATCCTAAAAAAACGTTTTTGAGAGGAGCAGATTGTACACAGTTCAAATATCTTTGTCATTAAGCGATTATAATCAAAGAATCTCATAAACAAAAATATATTCACGCTTGGCAACTTCAGAAATGAGCGATAGTAAGCAATGTCGAATCATTTTCCATAAGACTGACGCACAACAACTCATCAAGTAAAACTCCTCTGGACTGCAGTGGTACAGCATCCTTTTCGAAAAGTCATTCAGCTTTAGTCCTTCTCAAAACTCTCGTTCATTTGTACTATTTATGTAACGCACAAAGTTTTGCAAAATTCCTGTGAAAGTGTTTGAGCCTTCTTGAGGCTGATATTTCAGAGCCACGCGTATAGTCGATGAGACGGATTTCTATATAATCGCTGCCAGCTGAATGATTCCATCGACTGCAAAAAATTCGTAATAACTCAATATTATGTGTTATCACCGTAAATAACGTCTCCCCATCCTTTCTATAAAGTAGGATTTAGTGTGGGGCGTGTGACGCTGATGAAGCGGGCGAGATCGCCGAAAAGTTTGTACGGTACTGACGTAACAGTCTCAATAAGGCTTATAGCATTATCGCTGAATGTACTGAGTGTTCAAAGTAATTTTGAAAACAGTGAAGGAGATGGGTTACCACATATATGCTTAGGATAAATATGTGAATTGGACGCCAATGCAGTCTAATGTCTTCGAAAACCGATTTATACTTTGTTTTGCAAATGAATCATTCCTCATCACTTCTTCTATATTCATGAGTATCAGAAAATGGATTGCAATAAACAGTTGACTTGAGCCACTGCGTTGAGAAAAGGAGATGACACAAAAACGTCAATCAAGGTAAAGTCTTATGTAAGAACTCCTTGTATGTTCATGTGTACAACGATGTTATGAACACATTCGAAGTTTGATGACAATTTGTTGTGTGAAAAAAGTTTCTTTGAAAGCATTCGTTTCCTGTTTAACGTCTCCAATTTACTCATAGACTAAGTTAGATGAAAAAGCATATGAGAAGATTTATGGGTACCATTTTGATGCAGGAGACGCTGTGTAGTGAAAAATCGTAGAGATTGGTTCTTTGATCAGCAGACCATACTTCACGTCGACGTATAGGACTGATTGTGAATAAATCGAGGGTTCTGCTCTACTGACGAGTCTGTAAAGACGATACACGTGTATCGGGCTGTACAAAAGCCCTTACCAGACCACGTGACAAGTTGGCTCAAATAATAATGAAAGGATCTAATTGAAGGAGAGTTACTCGAGAAGAACGTCATCTTTCAACGAAGCTACTATGCAGCTGTGAACTGCAATCATAAAAATGCTGAGATATGTGCGAAATCTAGAACATCAGGTGATTTTTGGACACGTGATTACTTTTTCACAGGATACCGCCTTATTCAATATCAGTCATGTCTCAACTCTCAGCAGTAAATGCGATTGCTGATAAGCAAAGCCACGGCATTGAGAATCCCAGCTATTTTTTTTTTCGAATATTGGTTTGACCAATCATCCAAAACTAATAGTTTGGCAAATACGCGCCTAATAAATAGTTTGGCAGACACATGTGTTTCGACGACTTCGCCATTCACCTATCATGAGGATCGAGCACAAAGGAATGATATACTGCAGTAAGGTGAAAAATTTCTAGCAAATAAGACTGCTAAATTTTTTCAATGAATTAGTGACATTGCATATATGTTTCAACGAGATTCGTAATATTCAATAAAGATAGTTTTATGTTGCTCATACCAGCCGCAAAGGCATCGACTGTAGAGCAACTGGTCAGTAAAATTCACCTGAGTACAATTTATCATTCTTCGGCGCCGTTTCCTGTGATAGGAAGCGAGTGACGAAGAAAATGGCATTGATGGTGGTAAAATCGCCAAAAACAATGTGACTACCAAATCCTGCGCTGGCTTTGAATAGTATACTCAAATCTTAAGAAGTATAGCTAAAAGCATTTTATTGACTGTTCATTGATGTATCAGTGAGTTTATAATGGCTCTTTTCCGTTATCCGTGAACATATGAATATTTGACCCTGTTCGCTGGAGAAGACCTTTTTTGAGAGTATTAGTAATCGAAAGCTTGAATTCCTGGCTAGAGAACTACCCAACTGGTTTCTGGAAACACCCTCTTATAACGCTTTGGAATTCGCATAAAATTATATTCTACATCAACTGCGTAATTCAACTGTTACTTAGCTTGAAGAACGGAAAGCACATAAATGCGTAAAGAAAATATCATAGTGTCAAAGTCGGACACTTGATCTCGAACTTTTTTCAGGACGAAGAGGCACTTTATAACCGAAAAACAAACATCGCGCTTTCATGTAAGAAAGTCGATCAATCATTCTGTCCCCCTACCATTTCACCCCGCGGCCCGTGAATTGGCCAAAGACACAAAATCGCCTTTGGGTATCAATCCTTTTTCCCTGATAAACCGCAGAGAATCAGTCCTCCCTTGAAATAAGGCAGTATAGGTTTCTTTAAAATTTATTTATTGAATGAATAATGATAGTCTGAAGAAAGAGCTCTGTGCGTTGGGGTGTAAAACACAGATGTTTTCTATTCCTACAGCTCATCAAAAAGGCTTTTTTGAAAAGAAAATTTTATGAGTTCCTTTATACATGTGCTATCAAATAGTACTAGCGCTCAAGAAAAGAGTATGTCAACGGAATATAAGCGAGATAAAATGAAAAGCGCATGAATTTGTGAGATATGGTTTAACCTTGTTTTCCACCCGTTATAAAAGGTTGTTTCGCAAAATCGATTGCGCATGACTCAAGCCAGAGATATGAGCCTACAAATAATAACTAACATTTCTATGAAAACTTTTTGTTCACCGAAAGAGGTTATATTTGCATTTGTTCCTAGATAATGGAAGAATTTCGCATGAAACAATCGATGTAACAAAGCCCATGCTCCGACTGATTCTAGTTTTTGGAAATTGTAAACGCAATCTCAAGATCAGCTGATAACTTGAGCTTGCTTGAATGTCGTCACTTTTGCGCTTGTATTTCTCATCGTACTTTCCCTCTAACATGAAATGATAAAAATGGGTACTATATGAGGGTCAAGACATTTTGCGTCGAATTGTTCATTTATGGGGAATTGTGATCATAAAGTCATGCTTCATTTTCGCTCGTTATAAATTGCAACCTATTTCGGTTTTTCTACTACTGTAGCAAATGATGTGCCTTATGCACTAGAATATTTTAGACCCGTCAATGATATCCAAAGCTTGTGAAAAAATTCTGCACATTGTCCTTCATTTGAAAGCAAATTTGGCAGAAAATTCAACTAAAGCTTCCATGTGCTTGGCATCGTCATGCCTCGTATTTGTGACTAAATGATATCTGAATTGTGTAATGACATCTCATAGATTTCAGACTTCGAAGTCTTAACTGTCATTCCCCCAGCCAAGTTTAGTACCAGCTTGGCAACCTCTGAGAGTAACAAGCGTGAGCTTACAGTGCAGGGTTGATCAAGAGACAACCTCCACATGACGGGACACCTGTAGCCATTACGCTAAGTGCTCTTATAGCCAATCTGACACGCCAGATTTTGTAATAACATTTGCCTTTTGACTACTGTTTGTACCTCTCAAAATTTCGTAAAACGTTTATTGTTTCTGAAGGCTGGTAACGCTTACAGAGTAGTGGTCGTGGAAAAATTAGTTGTATTTGAGGCCAAAAATGAACATAATCTGTTGACTCAATCTACTTTTGATTATTTTTGATGGCAGGGTGCAATGTGAAAAGTAATTATACAATTTCTGCAATACGACCAAAACTTGCAATGCAGGATATATTTGAAGGGCTCTCGAATGCCTGTCAATGATCGCCCATCAACGAAATTCAATCTAATGATTGTACCGTAAAATGCATCGCGTTCGAAAGCTTAAGCATTGCAAGGGGGGCACGTCAGACATCATTAGTCACCATATTTTTCCCTGTACAAACACAGCACGAAATCGCCATAATTAGAGCCATTAATAAAACATTGAAAAGTTATTCATGCTGAATAAACCCCCCCCCCCCCTTTATTCCGTTATATAAAGTCTTCTACCAATAGTTGTTCATAACAGAGTCGTTTCTTCTCCTCACAAGCATTCCTTATTTGTCTGGTGCATTCATAAACATCTGCCACTTTTGAGTTTTCCAATAAGAAAAACTTAACCTTTCATTGCTCCCACGCTGCAAATCACCACTCATGACAAAGCGGTGCAACTGAATTTCTTCTTGACAGAAAAGTTTGAGAGTTATAAACTTGTTTTTTTACACTGAGAAATTTAAATGAAAACTTGTCAACGCGGAAATTCATGTAGATAACTGGAGTGGGATATTATATTATACTGAGAATCGAATTTTTGAGCTGATTATTTTCAGGTTTATCCTTGAAATTATGAGTTGATACATCTGCGTAAAGCCAGTGTAGTACCTCTTTTCATTAGCATTTCTAGGAAGATCAGTGAAATATCAGTCACCACTTTATCTAGTTCTACTACGAAAATTTTCGGCGAAGAAAAACATCGCAGTTCTATTTTTCGGTTCGAAAAGCGTTCTGCGATGTATGGCCGCTAGCTGCCGTGATGAAGAATTAGGCCGTTGCTGTTCAGCAATGCAGGCTGCAGAAAGTAGCAGGTTTCAGTGAATCTCAACGAATCGCCGAGTATAAGTCTCAGGTGGCATAATTTTCTAAGGATTTGAAAGCTGTAGTGGATCAGACCGACAGCAGTCCACTACACAGTGACCACGAACCTTTCTTTGTTACATTATTAGTCGTGGAAAGTTTTGAAGATTTTTCGGTAATCTTTCGTTAGCGACCACGATTTTTGAAGAGAAAGCTGTGAAGAAAAGACTGAGTTTTGAACAGCCGCCCATAGCTAGTCGACAATGGTTTTAGTATTTATGAATTGATAGTTTATTCTTATTCTGAATGGAACTCCAGTTAGAACATAGGACTTTGATACTCCAAGATTTCCTCTATACGTTCATATAATTTCTTAACATTGGCAAAACTTCTTGGGCTTGAGTTTTAAGCAAATTTTAATTCGCAAAATAGAATCATTAATAGAGGTTCTGTGTTGAAAACATTGAGACAATTTTTTTCAGTCATTTCAATACGAAAAACTTAGAAATGTCTGCTAAAAAAGATTAAACCTACACATAATTAGCGGAAATCCTCGAGATAACAGCGAAATGTATGAATCACAATGTCAATTTTTCCTACTACCTCGCTGCGAAAACGGCATCTGCAAACAGCAAATACATTTTTCAAATTTAGAGTTCTTGCCACTCAAAAATCTCTAACAGTCTAGAGGAGAACTTTGTTTCGCAAAAATACGCGCGATAAAGCACGGCTAAACGTCTATAGCGCAGTCTTATTTCCCAGTGTGATAACGCTCTAAGAGAGTTTATCTGAAGCGCAAGTGCATTTTTGTATTTTCCGATAATCAATCTGTCGGATATTTGCTTTGATCTTGTGGAAAGTTGTGAAGATGTTCAGCGCCTTTTCGAGGAGCCATGCGCAAGTTTCGGAGTTGTCGTTTGCTTAAAAATGGCTCCAGCCCCATACTGAGACCTAATATGAGACAGGGACGGAGAAACGTTTTTTACTGCGTTAGTACGTTATACTGTGTTGCCACCATTTATTCAGTCAATGAATTTTGGTCATCGACTCTTTCTTAACTTCATTCTAAATATTCAATATAATTTGGGAGAATGTTTCGAGCCTTTTCAAGGTTTGTACGTTAGAGTCATTAAAATGATGATAACATATTATCACGTGCTACCGCCATAAACAAGTCTCCATATGCCTTTCAAAAAGTAGAGCTTTGTGTGAGGGGTGGACCACTGATGGAGAGGGCGACACCGCGGAAACATAACTATGGCTATGACGCACCAAGCTCGAAAGGCTCTAAACATCTCACAAACTATATTGAATGTTTGAAGCGAAGTTCAAGAACAGATGATGAATTAAATTTCTGGTGGAAACTCTTTGCCCAGAAAAAGAGGTCCCTTCGAAAATTTGCTCAATGGCAAATTAGAACCCTTTTTCTCGGTTCAACTATGAGATGATCGAAGCCGTTCCTCCTACAATATAAACTTCACACTTTACAATTTGTGAATACAGAGTCGATTGAGAATAGAAAACACTCCGAACAACGATTTTCCAATTTTTTGTGAGTTTATGAGGCACTGCTGAAACTAAGCTTTCTCAAGCTGCGCGACTTTTTTATATGGCGAGCGACCATGCAATGGTCAACGTTGAGTTTCTCTGCAACATCGCATGTGGTGTTGGGTGGACTATCTTCGACGATTGCTCTCACTGATCGTAGTCAACTTCCCATGGCCAGCCAACTCTTTCGTAATTTTCAAGGCCCTTGTCTACTTCTTGATACGTATGAACGACCAATGCAATTTACGCCTCTTTAACAGTTCTTGGGCCAAACGTCGCTGTTGTTGCATTTTCTGTTGCTCTACGATCAGTAAAATTCGAACATGAGAATCGCTCTAATTTGCTTTCATTTCTGCATCCTTTTCGTAGTCTAAAAAGACATAAAATAGTCATTAAGCAATTTGTCATTAGGAAAACATAAACCGAGAAATACGCATTAAAATAATAAGCTATACAAACAACTTTATATCAGAATATGTTATTTTACCACATGGCGACATTTCAGAATTACATGAACCGCAATTTCCTTGGCACCAACCTGATACCACCCTCGCGCAAGTTCTGTTTGAAAAAGGACACTTTGTTAACTTTGCGAATTCTTTCACTAAAGGCAATCAAGCTCGGCCATGCATCAACGGATTCATGTAAGACCAAAATCTAATAGCATTTTATAAATACTTTTAGCCTTCTCGTGAAAGTGATTACTAACTGCTACCGAAGATAGGCACGCGTGGGTCAGAGTTTTGCCGTAAATTACACGTGATTAGTGGATCAATCCAGCTTAACTGAGAAGTCAACTTTTTCACTACAGAGTATGCTTGTCTAAGATGACAGAAATGCTGGCTTATTACAACGCTAGGCCATGGCCAGGCAATGTGCAAAGTGCATTTATTCCAGAAATTCATTTAGTCACAAAATATTCATCCAGTCATCTTGCTGCGAGTAGAGTCGAAAGCATCGTGCTTTATCCAGACAATGATTGAAGCCGAACTCTTTATTTATCATGAATAACATAATGGATTTTGCAAAAGAAGGTGAAGGTGTGTTTATCGAACAAAACCAAAATGAACTTTTATTGACCAGTACTTGTTCTGCTAAGATTGCATGAAGTGATGTCGATTTAATAGTAAATTATTCGAACAACTGATGTATTGGAACAATCATTTCAATAGCGAAAATCATCTCTATAGCTTCGCCGCCTCTCTTGTGGTTAAATCATTGTAGATCTATGATTGCTCGTAGCATGCCTCAGAACCGACTATCTGTTAACCTCGTAAAAAAAAGTTTGATAAGCCAGAAAATCACTTTTTGAGCCACGCATGTGGTGAGCTCTAAGGGAGCTTATAGTGCCCAGCTTGACAATCTCATCAGTCCGAAGGTAACCTACGTCTTTTGCCATCCTCTCAGGGTCCTCCAGTCCTCTATAATAAGAGTAAGCTTTGCCCGTTAATAATACTGACTAGATATCGACTATGGGCCATTAATTCGGATTATAGACTGGTAGTTCAGACTGGAAGAAATACTGTGCTAGAAACTCTTTTTGATAGATATCAGCTTCGCGATTAACGTCTACGTGAATCCAACAGTACTCTCCCGAGACATGAAGAAAACATGTGAACAGGATGTCAAGACACCCTGTAATTTTGACACATGTATGGAAATTCTCATTAGCTTCTAGCACATCGAAAGTGCTCTGCTTCTTATGGCTACCGTTAGTTTGACACAAATTTTTCGGAAGATCACTACCTTCACAGCTAGGTCGTTGAAAGTAAAGTACATTTCTGTACACATACATTTTTTCTCTCATAATTGCTAGGATTTTGATAAAATGCCATCGACTAGAATTGTAAGTATACTGAGAACTTGTCATTTGTATTCCATTCGGAAGTTAGCCTACTGCTGAAGAGCTTTCATTCCAAACAATTTTGCAGAATTCATGGTGCATTATACTTATCAGGCAGGGAGAAAAATCATCAGTAAATCAGAATTTTTTGCACAACTCTCTTCTCGCTTAGTTTTCTTGAATCAACTTTGCACATAAGATGAGTGAATGAAGCAAATCAGAATGTACATATAGTCCTCCTTATGCATTTACTTTAGCTCTTTATTTCGTCCATCATCACAGTGCGGACCCTAGTACTTCTAGCATTCAATTCGCTTTTCGTCTCCTTCTTGAACGGCATAGAGTACTGGTTTAGCGAGTCTCCTTGCAGATCTCACTGATAGCTTGCTAAGCGTTCCCTAGGGAGTTGTTGTTGACTGTTTGGAAAAGGGTGGGAATGGATTTCGGCATATATAGTTGATACGAATATAACATATTTTGAGCTGTTATGTCTAGTGGTATACAGGCGCCTGTTTCGTCCTATTGGGACTCATCAGTACTACACTCCCTCGATTCACAATCCTCTAACGCTAAACATTTCTCAATAAAGAAATTGACGCCGAGTAAAAAAATCACCTCAAGTCGGATGATGGTATTACCTGACTTTGTTGGTGATCTGCAGTCGAGCTCGCGGGCGTAAAAAATGCTACGCAAAATACACGGATCGATCGACTCCTAGGACTGATTCACTGTAAAACCTTTATTTGGACAAAGTCAGCACTACACAGTAACTACAGGCCACCGCAGGGCACGTGCAAGATGTGTTCATCTCAGATATGCAATCAATCATCTGAATATTCGATATCTAAATAAGAGTAGTGCCGACTTCATGACGCATCTTCCAGAAACTGATTTATACCAAACTCTCTTTTATCTGATAAAAGAGCATTTAAGACTTTGGAAGCGAAGATGAACATATATCTATCACACAAGTTGCAAACGTTGACTGCTTTTCTATTCATCACTTGCTCTGTTGATCTTTTTATGATGTGGTGTCGAATCACTTATGCAAAGCATCAATGTTGGAGCTTGTATAAACAATCACTCGAATAGTAACAATAGTTTTTGCAGCTTCACCCCTTCTCAGATAAAAGATCCTAACTCATCTCAGGTCTTATCTATTAACCGCGTAAAGAAATAATAACTTTGTGCTTATTCTACTGAGTACTTGCGAGATTGTTATCAGATGAATTTATTGAATACAATTTGATACAGGTATCAATTTACTACGGTATTCAGAGCACTGAACGGTGAATTATCAAAGTGCATTCAAACAGTCCATCTAGATACAGTCCAAGCACTCTAGTACTTTGATTGCTTATTACTATATCGAATAGTAATCTTTTTAGATTGTATTCAACAAAACTTTTTGATAACAACCCTAACAATACATTTTTCATATCTTCTAAAGACGAATGCTGTGCAGTACTACACTACTGTTGCTTATTTCGGTCATACTCAACTACGAAATACTTTTCTTGCAAGCAGAGGGGCTTCCTCCAG
Source organism: Parelaphostrongylus tenuis (assembly GCA_019055375.1). Lineage (NCBI taxonomy): Eukaryota > Metazoa > Nematoda > Chromadorea > Rhabditida > Metastrongylidae > Parelaphostrongylus > Parelaphostrongylus tenuis. Next base: position 19,463 of record JAHQIW010002965.1, read on the forward strand.
TTCCTCCAGGATATATTTGCGCTGACCCATTGGTCGTGTGGTCATGGCCAACCCGTGACGGTATGTGTTACACGTTCGTAAATTGTGAATATTTCTTTTGGAGGCTAATTCGTCAGTATTTAAGGTTCCTGACGAAGAAATAGCTGATCATGGTTTTTATGTTGATAATTTATCTAGAACATAAATCCGAAGTATAAACACTCAAAGCAGCAATGAGTCTTCTCCGCAGACCATTGGAAGTCTTAAACTATCTCAACTTTCAGCCCACCGTTTAGAGAGCGACAGTGAACTTGGGAATTTTGGCAAAAGTTGATAATTCTACTAAGTGATGCTGACCTTTCTCTCATCACCATTCAAGAGCAAGTATAATTTTCTTCCTAATCAAAATATCCATTTTTATATAGTTGCTTCAACTGAAAACACTTTTCTGTGTTTACTCATCATTCACAATTTTTGTGAAAATAGTTTAATATCAATGGTGGAGTATTCAAGATTTGGATAATCATAGCTCACTACAAAGTACACTTTTTCTCATAAGAGTTAATTTTTTCTCCTTCCGACAAAAATATTTTTTTCAACTTTTTCACAACTAAATTATGATTACCAGATCTCCCTGGACTCCATTGAATTGCTCACATCCATCATTCACGGAGACCTTCGGACTGTTCGTGCTTGTGATCGACTACAGCTTGAAAATGTTCTTTCACCATGACTACCTTTGAGTATTTTTCAAGTATATTTTCCTCGGTGTTTTGAGAAAACTAAACTCGATCATTTCCACCTAGATTGCAGAAAATGATCTGTTTCCAGGCAAATTTCGAATGAATCTCTCCAGTTTTCCTCCTAGGTGATAAATGGGGAGAAGCTCTGAGTAGATCGAACCAACCAGCACATGTTCGCGATGAACAGTATTACTACTAGTGCGTGACCCGTCCGAAATTAGACTGAAGTTTGGAAAAAATGAGCCTCCATACAGTTGGAATCCACCTCATCCACAGTTTTGAAACCTCACTATAAATATTATTACAGTTTGTGAGATTGTTGGAAGCCTTACCGTGGTTGTTACGTCAGAGCCATCAGTACGTTTCGGAGGTGTTGCCCTCTTGATCAGTGTCTTACGTCCCACACCAATCCTACTTTATATCAAGGATAGGGAAACGCTGTTTATGGTGATAACACAATATCATGTGTTATCATCAGTTTTTCAGTTGATAGATTACGGCTGGTAGCGTCTGTGTAGGGAAAAATGGTGATAGCACAATTACATATATTATCACCATAAACAGCGTCTCCCCATTCCCGCTACAAAGTATGGTTTAGTGCAGGGTGTGGGTTACTGATGAAGAGAGCAATACCTCCAAAACGTACGTATGGCGTTGACGTAACAACCTTGCTAAGACTTTGAACATTCTTACAGACTCCATACAGTAATCAACTGTAGAAAAAAAGCCTTCTCATTATGATATATCGAACGTTTGAGTGAAACTGAAGAACTCATAAAAAGAATCAGTGAATTTGCTCAAAATGCATGCAGTCCTTCCCACACTATACTTAAGACAATGATGAAGTTGTCTCGATAGGAATTTCCAAATTTACTTGTTAACAAGCAAATGTGGTCGCCTTTCTCCATTTCGGTCGTAAATTATATAAGTTCACTGTCTACCGTAGACAATGTTTTTAACTAAATTGGGCGAAGATTATATCGTTTCTGATTCTCGTGAATATGAGCGCTGCCGAATCGAGAGGACTCGTTGTTGATTTGAGGTCAGTGACAATACCTCAGTGCGACTCCCGTGACCGACTATGATTTAACCTCTGCATGTTCGAATCGCTCTCTCATTTTCTTACTCTGCAAATTCGAATTTCTCAAGTTGAAGATTCATCCGCACAGGTAAACAATACAATACACGTGATGGCTGAAGTTTCGGCCTTCTTCAGAGCCTGAAAGGGTCAATTAATATGGAGCATACTTAGTCAATTACTTTCAAAACCAAACAGAACAGATTACGTACCGTTTGTTGTTGTTTTAGAGTCCGTAAGGTGTTTTGTGGACCGCTTCGCATGAAAGGGGACTGTGTGTGACGAGCGGGGTCGCGTAACCCAGACTAGAAATTGATTTGAGAAATGGCGGGAAGTCACGTGTGATGACAAGGCATTCGCCTTTTCGGTTCATCTTGGGGTTTTTGGCATGAATCCAAAACACCTCAAGTGTTTTCGTACTGAGGTCTTTTGTTCCCGAGCGAGGATAGCGACTTTAGCTTCGAAGTCATCCTTGTTATGTATCCGTACTTTATGCGCCTCTAACGGAGCTTTTAAGTCATTATTACGTAATCCGGCTAGGTGTTCTTCTTCACGGATGTAAAGCGGTCTTCCCGTTTCACCGATATACACGTATTTGCACGCTTTGCAAGAGATTAGGTAAATTGTACTCGAACTCATGCAGTCGCCATCTTTACCGTTGGAGCATATTTTGCACTTTTTTGGAACACAGACGGTGGTATGGGTGGTTGCGGACTAACTGGCGTTTAAGAGTAATGACTTTCAGGCTATGAAGAAGGCGACCAAGCCGAAACGTCAGCCATCACATGTATTGTACTGTCTACCTGTACGAATTAATCTTCAACTTAACAACTTCGTATTTGCTGAATAAGAAATCAAGGAATTATACAATGTCTCTCCATACTCTATAAAGTGCTTAGTATTCAAAGGAAAAGCCATTGCCTCAAAGTTTTTGATATCGCATTTTTCTGCAAGCGAATACGACTACGTGTAAAAGATTTTATTTGCTCACAAAAACCACATGATTATCGTTTGCAGTTCAGTGCCAGCTGCCACATATATATGAAGCTGTTCTGATCCATTTCACTGTACATATCCTGTTTTCATTGAAAATATAATAATGAATTGTTTATATGCGTAGCCGTATGAACATTTCAAACTTCTGCATGGAGAAGCAGACATCTTTCCCGTTTTCCGTGAGCGAATAAATATTCGACGTCAATCACTATATAAGAACTTTTTACAAGAGTGTTAGCAATCATTCGAAAGCTCAAATCTCTGTGTAGAGCGACACGTGGTTGGTGTCCAAAAAGACCCCATCGCAACACTGTCAAATTCAGTAGGAAATTATGTTTCACATCGGCTGCGCAAATCAACTATTGCTTTGCTGGAAACAAGGAAAGCACATGAACGTGTATAGAAAATGTTTTGATATCAAAGTCATACGTTTATTGTAGAGTTTCTTTCAGAGCGAAGAAGAAATTTGCAAATGAATGGCAAAGCCGCACATGACATAAGTTTTAATGATCAATTAATAGCTATCACCACATCGCATCTACGGCCACCAGTTTAACGATCGACCGGTAGACAAGCTTACTGAATATGTGAAACTCGATTTTACTCTCCCTGCTACACTATGGAGAAACGGTCTTTGGAGAAGATAAGCACACCGTTGTAATCCTCAATCTTACACTACCGAACGATCAGTAGTAGTGTGAAAAAAATAGCTTTGTCTTGCGAGAAATACGTGCATGAGGCACAAAGGTCTACCTTCTGTAACAAGGTCAAAAAAACATTTTTTCAAACCGGCCATGTACCGCACTAGCCAGAAATTTAAGTCCTCGAATGATTACTAATCTCTTACAATAAATTCTTGTCCAATAAATGGGGTCGAATGATTATTTGTTTTTGGATAACGGAAAAGATTCAGAAACAGTACTGTTTTCCAAAATATCTTCTTAGCACATATCATTTCGTACGCAAATGTATGATCAGTAATAAACGATTCTTTTCAGGATGTTATGGAGATTGTGAGGTCTGCGACTGTCCAACAAGTAAGACTTTTCATTTACAGAAAACCCTATGACATGTCACTGCGACGGGTTTTTTTTGTATTTTCAAGTGTGAACCATCTATAAAATAAGAAAAATTACTAATGCCCGATCAAAATGACAAATGTAGCAATTTGGCACTTTATTTGATCCGTCATCACAGGTGTTTCAATATTGTGCGGATCCCAGCATTCCTAGCATTTGATTCGTTTTTCGTCTTCTTCCTGAACGGCATAGGATACTGGCTGAGCGAACCTCCTTGCAATCTCGAAAATAGCCTTCCTGTGGCGTTCCATAGGGCGACGTTGCTATCTGCCAAAGAGAGGTGGGGGTGGAGCTCGGCTCCACTTGTGCCGCAACGAGCATCGCAATCACTCGGCCACGGCACGTTCTCAAAATGTCATGGGTCCCAAAATCTCGCTGTTCTAGACAAAGGAGTAGTAGTCATAGTGAACGCAGACAGTGAAGTGTCTTCACATTCGACTGTTGTTATGAAAATCGGTCAAAGTTGTACATGATCTGACAAATATTCTAAGTCTATCATGAGGTCTGTTATGGCACATATTTAGTCTTGAGTTCTGCATTACAGCCACGTCAGTGGCACGGTATTTTTAATTCGGAGTACAATTCCTGGCACAGCAATGAAGGACTGTTTAGTGCCATATCCAAAAGGAAGCCAAATAAATGCTTTCAGGAAAATATCTTCAATACAAAGCAGTGCTGACTGCTCTTTGAGATTTTTAATGACTGACGTCCACGATTTCATCTTTTGAGGACCTCTGGAACTGAAAATGAGTTGCGATCTAATTTTTCAATCATATGCACCTTTAATGGAAAAGAAGCACAAAATTTAGTTCGCATTGTCAACGGCTTTCTCCAAGCACAGATCGCTAGTTGATTTTCAGTCGACTACTTATCCATTGGTGAACCCTCGGGACAACGTATTCGGACCAGAGTTTGCGGGTTAGGTCAGAAAAATCTGTCTGTGGTGTGATAAAGGTCACGCGTGATTATGAAAAACCTCTCTGTCGCTTTATTTTTCTTTCGAGATAAAACTCACCATAGTGCTGAAGGAGTTTAATATAACGGGGCGAAGTTTTCTATAATTTTGGTATATTACGAAATGAAAAATAAAACACTAGGAGGAGTGTTTCGTGATTCAGCGTGGCCTCCCGCCATACTTTAAAAACTTCCTCTGAACAAAGTAGGGCAGATCTGACCCAGGAAAGACTTCATGCGACTGAATATAGATGAATGAATGCTTAACCAACTTTAGAAGAGAATAACAGTAAATGTTTGAAATACACTGTTTACCATATGAACTTATTCTTGAGATCAACTTTTTTGCGTTTATGGTGTTCTTGATAATGATTTTTTGAGCCACGCATGTGGTCTATATAGGGCAACGTATAGAGCCCGATAGACGTAATTCGACTTGGACGGTCTCGTCGGTCGGGCAGTTACCCTTCGTCTTTAACCAGTCCTCTCAGGAGAACCCAATCCCATCCTAAGAATAGGCGACGGCGAACATTTTACACGATCCATCGAGTGAAATTATCATGAATGGTTATGTTGCACACTTGATTGTTTTTGGCTTGTATCTTTAGATATTTTATGCCTGTCGTTTCTAGTGTTTTTTCAAGATCACGCTCAAAATTCAATATGCTTGTTGATGATTTTTCGACCCACGCGTGTGGTCTATTATAGGGCAACTAATAGAGCCCGGATAGATTATCATTAACAAGCATATTGAATTTTGCGCGTGATCTTAAGAAAGACCCAAAACGATAAGTATGATATATTTGAAGATCTCAGCCAAGAGCAATCGAGGGTACAACACTTTCCATTTAGTAATAATTTCACTTATTCGTGTAAAATGTTCGCCATCGACTACTCTTAGCAAGGGGCTGTGTTTCTCCGAGAGGACTGGCTAGAGACGAAAAAAGGTATCGCCCGACTGACGAGACTGTCAAGGTTGAAACATGTGTGTCGGGCTCTATAAGTTGTCCCATAATAGATCACACGCGTAGCTCGAAAAATCACTATCAAGCATATCGAATTTTGAGTGTGCTTTCAAGAAAAAACTCAGGACAGATTTTTGATATTGTTTCACTGAGTAAATTGTGCGTCAATTTAATCTCTTGAAGCTCTGAAAGAGGCGAAATCTACTCAGTGCCAGCAATATTGTGTATGTATAATAAATTTTTCTAATAATAGTCTTGTGTCAGTGCATTAAAAAACAGTTTGATCTGAGTAACGCTTGGGTTAGTAGAAACTATAGCGGTGAAATTTACCCTTTGTCTCTTATATGCTACTACAATAGCACAATGAGCGGGATATAGCTATGTGATAACAATTCAAAAGTTCGACTTTCTATAAACCTCGGCATAATCAATTGATATATGAAAATGGAGAAAACTTATCTTGATTAGCTGACGCGAGGTTGGTAAAACAGTTGTAGAAATTCGGCTGACGTTTCGGCGACCCGCCTTCTTCAGAGCCTGGACGTATATAGTATTAGTCTATTTGAATGATCGGATGGTCTTATTTATATGCTGCCTAGGTCACGTTAGAAGATCAAACGAAGAAAGGGCGCGAGATCTCGCGTGATGGTGACGCACTCGTCCTTCCGATTCATTTCGGGGTTTTGGGCGTTTATCCAAAATGCCTCAAGAGTCTTGCGCGTGGACGTTTTTGATTCCTGCGCCAGGATTGTGACAGTCACATCAAAATCCTTGTTGTTGTGTTTTTGTGCCCTATGTAAACCTAAAGGTTTGGTTTTATCTATTTTAGATTTACTGTCTAGATGTTCTTTTATGCGGATGAAAAGTGGTCTTCCCGTTTCGCCTATATATTCTTCCCCGCATGTTTTACATGTTAGCAAATAAATTGTGCCCGATCTCATACAATCTCCCTCTTTTCCGTTGGGGCAGATCATACAGTTGTTGGTGTTGCACAATCGATCATAGAGTCTATTGCGGATCAGCTGATGGCGTAGGGTGGGAGGTGGGGTTTCGATAATTACCACGGAATTTTCAAGACCGCATCTTTTTAGGCACCTTTTAACCGCGCTACTAATCTCGTTTGATATAAATGGTAATTTGAAGGGGACTCTATTCAGGTGCGGAGTATTGTTCTTTTGTGACCTAATTCCACTTTTTGAATATTCCCTAGTGGCAAATGTTTTGTAGCCGTTGGAAATGGCGATCTTTCGTGCCAAGTCTAATGATTCGTTCCTTTCCTCCTCTCCTGTGCACACACTTTTAGCTGTTCGAAACATGTTTTTAATTAGCGATTTTTTCATGTGTGAAGGATGAGAGGAGAGGTAATTGACCAAAATGTTCTTGTTACTTGGTTTTCGATACCACTTTGTACTATAGCCACTATCCAAAAGCTTTACTTGGGTATTTAGGAATGGAAGCCAGCCCCCGTTTGGACTTTCTCGCGTAAATCTGATATGCTCTGACTGTCCGTTCAACACTTCAAAACATTTGTCCATTTCCTCTTGTGTGGAACAGACAATGAAACAGTCATCTATATATCGGCAGTAGAGCAATGGGCGGTGAACGAGAATTGGAGCTTCCACCTTATACATAAAAGCGATGGCAAGACTAGGTGCTAAGCGTTGACCCATGGCTAACCCCCTGAGTTGTGTAAAGTATTTTCCCGACCACCGAAAGATTGAACAACTAAGACATTGTTTTAGGAGGGTCATTAGTTGTTGAATTGTGAAGCCATACATGTTTACTTTTTGTTCATTTTCAGTTAAAAGTTCGAAAATGGCTTGCATTGCAGAGTCATTTGATACGTTTGTATAGAGTGAGCTAACATCAAATGACTCCATTACGTGCGAGTTGTTAGGTTTCGCGCAACGTAGGTGGTCAAGGAACATTTTTGTATTGGGTAGGTGGGTTGGTATGAATTTGAGCACCTGAGTAAAAATGAGGTTTAGAAACCACGTTATTCTATCCGTTGGTCCGCCTATACAACTGATGATGGGTCTAACCTTGTATGTTGATGGATCGGTTGACACTAGATCATCAATAGATGTAAGTTTATGTGTTTTTACGAGAAGGTATAGGACCGGACAAATAGGATTATTGTTTTTGAGTCGAGAAATAACTGAAGTTTCCAAACCCGCTGCACTTGCCGTGTTGACCCATTCTTTGTTTAATTTTTTACATTGGAGTTTATATTCCTTCTCAGAGGATGGGCGATAGAGGGAGACATCCTGAAGATGTTTCTCCGTTATATCGACATCCAGCTGATTTGAAATTACTACAAATTCCCCACCTTTATCACTTACGGACAAACGGATAGTTTTTGATCTTACGAGCTCCCTGATTTGTGACAAACCTTGTTTTTGTTTGTGTGTCAGATTGGAGCTTATTTTTCTATGCCGAAAGTGGTTGAGTATTTGCAGAACTTCGTTCGAAAAAACGCGAAAAGTAGGGTCGAGTTCGCTGTTTGGTTTTTCTTCCTTGTAAAAAGCTTGTGGGAAGGGAATGGGTGGTAGTGTCCCTGGTTGTTTTTCGTTACCTAACCCTTCTAATCTAGCCTTGTAGCGCAGTTGATTTTGAAGTTCTTGTAGACTGCATACGATCCTGCGCAGGGTTAATTTAGAAATGGCTTGACTAGGTGCAAAACTTGGACCCAATTCTAATAATGAGCGCGCCTCATCCGGAAGCGTTACACCACCTAACACAGTAACTCTTGATCTCTCTAAAGCGCCTTGATTTTTCGACTTATCGATGTTGATGCGGAAATCGACTCTTTTACGTCTTGATTTTGATTGAAGGCAGTCAAACTTTCTTTTTAGATTATTTTTGGCATTGCGCCGGATATCATTACAAATAGTTATTGACTTGTTTACTACTCTCCCCCAAAGGCGTTTCTCCAGATACTGAGCACAATAATGTTCTTTTGACACACATTTGTTTATGTAGGAGAACATATGTGATAACATCTGGGCTTATTATTACATCCCTTCAGTGTCGGTATGCCTTCAATAAAGAATTTGCCGGTTATAAACATTGCCTCTATTCAGTACAATTATGCAGCAATCAGAAAAGTTTTTGAAATGTTTGAATATCCTCCATTTTTTCTTCATTATTACACACAATCTCTTCCAAATGTAGTCAACCATGTCATTTATGTCACTACCATTGCCCTATACTTCCACTTGTTTCAGTGTGTTGCTGTCCATTACTTGGTGCTAAAGAAAGAAGAAAGACAACTACAACTCCTGAAACAACAACAACTACCAAGGCTCCTACAAATACTACAACTCCTAAAACCACAACAACTACCAAGGCTCCTACAAATACTACCACTCCTAAAACCACAACAACTACCGAGGCTCCTACAAATACTACATCTGAAACCACAAAAACTACCAAGGCTCCTACAAATACTACATCTGAAACCACGAAAACTACCAAGGCTCCTACAACTACTACAACTCCTGAAACCACAGGAACTACTAAGGCTCCTACAACTACTACAACTAGAACTACAACTAGAACTACAACTAGAACTACAACAGCTACTACTACAACCACAACAGTTACCAAATGTACAAGTGTTACACTTACAGAAGCTACTGAAGATCCTGCAGTGATTGAACCTGAACTTGACCATCTGGTCATTCAATAAATCTTCAAGGCAAGTGAAAATGATCCTGCACGTGACAAATAAGGCATCTATCGTACTAGACTCAACAAACTCTTACAAGATATCAGGTGTCTTGATAATTCGGAGAAAGAACTCAATGACACATCCGGTCAATATTGTAACTCTTGTTTTCTACTGTCCCGCGCCAATTAAATAGGGCACTGGTAAAGAGAATCGACAAGTGATCAAAGAAAATGTTGTCACCTATATTCATACCTTGCTTTCATAACGACCGAAGCTGTTTGAGGCGAATGCTTAGATACAAAAACCAGTCGAACACGAACTGAACCTGCCTGATGTTTGCGACTGACTGTAGAATAGACATATATCTGTGACAGTAAAAAGAGTGAGGAGTGGGAGAAGACGGTCTCACTCTCATAGATTTACTTCTGATGTTGTTATGTGCGGGCTCTCTCAGGGACTACTCCGACTATGTAATAAAATCGCTTCGATATAAATTTTTTTAAGAGAGGTATATTGTAGAAAATTTGCTTGCGAAAAACAGTTCTAAAATGCCATTCATGGTAATGAGCGATAAGAGTAAGAAATTGCGATGCTATACCAAGGATTCAGCCATCGTTTGGAAAGTGGCGATATTTTGAAAAAGCTGAGCTCTCCTTTTACGAAAAGTACGTTATAAAAAAGATGTACTGCCCTTTCATGGCATTTGCTCCACCAAAAGACGTTATTGGTCTTCGCATTAACAGAAACGTCAACCGCCGCCACCTATCATTAGCAAGTTTTACGGAGCGTATTGAAGCTTAGCACTACTCAGCTCTTTGGCGCCGCCTGATTTGATCATTAATAGGATTGGGCTCCTGCGCATTCAGCCCACATAACGGTTGTCACCTGTCAAGAGCTGTTTCTCGGCTTTTGGGGCAATGGCATTTAGTCGTAAAACTCTCTGAATGTGGCCCATTCTTGAGGAAAAAGTCTCATATGCTCGCTGCTCTATTGCAGACGCGCTTAAAACGTCTTTGATACGCTCTTGTGACAAAAATGCGATGGATACGTGAGCACGATTTGAACTGTTAAGCTTTATTACCAGGAAATCTTAATGATCCACACATTTCATATAAGTGGACGACAACACATAGCAAGGAAAAAAATCCAATCAAAGAGAGAAAGAAGAGAGAAGTTGTGTTAATTTTTTTAAGATATTTCAACAGCAGTAGTCACCATAAACAAGTGAATTCATTCAGTCAAAGGTATATGTACGCTTATGAGATCAGCAACTATAACAACATAACAAAAAGTTTATAAGAATCTCAAAAGCGCCTTCTTAGACCTTTATACATTTACGAGTCAACTGTGGAAATTTCCAGCGATTCCCGTTCACGTATCCATTGCATTTTTGTCCCAAGAGAGTGTCAAAGCCGTTTTAAGCGCGTCTGCAATAGAGCAGCGAGCATATGAGACTTTTTCCTCCAGAATGGACTACATCCAGGGAGTTTTACGACTAAATGTCATTGTGCCAAAAGCCGAGAAGCAGCTCTTGACAGATGACAACCGTTATGTGGGCTGAATCGCAGGAGCCCAATCCTGTTAAAGTTTAAATTAGATGGCGCCAAAGTGCTGAGCAGTGCTAGGCTTCAATACGCTCCGTAGAACTTGCTAATGATGGCTGGCGGCGGTGGTGTTGACGTTTCTGTTAATGCGAAGACCAGTAATGGCGCAAATGCCGTCCCAGACCATCGCAAAGGTCCAAAATGACTATGGCCTGTGGTCATTTGCTATTGCTGACTTCTGCTGACACTTCTTGAAAAGTTACCGTTGATCTCGGCGACTGCAGAGTGGTTCGATCGTGACGATATCTTCTGACATCGTGACATTTATGGACAAAATAGAAGAAGCCAGTTCTCCCTAGGTTTTTCTCGTGCGAACCTATTATGCTGTGATCATTCAACATATTGAAACTTTTGATATCCTGCTGTGTAGAGCAAATAGCAAAGTACTAATCTCTTTATTGACAGCGGAATAATGAACGACGGTCGCCATTACTTGGAAACTCCAGTTTTGGAAGAATGGTGTACTTAAATACTTGAGATATACATAGAATTATAGATCAGAGATTCTTTTGTCCTTCCATTGGCAATCATTTTTTTGTACATCCACTCAAACTTTATTATAACTTGGCTCTACCATTTGCCACTGAACGTGTGCAATGATTTTGCGTGTTCATCTTGTTTTTTTTTTTTAGTTGATTGTTCTGAGTGCGATTGTGGTTTTGTTTGCCCGCGTCCACGGACTTGGTCAACCAAATTACTTTCTTCGGGTATCCCCTCCTATTTCATCACTTAGATACATAGACTTTGTTGATTCTTACGATCTACCATTGTTTACATATGCGAGGGTGAGTCAAATGTTCTCGCGTTAAGGAAGAACTCCTGTGAAAAGCTATGGGCGTCTCAGGAGAAGCAGTGAGTATTGCATGCTCCTCGCTTGTTCATTGGTCACTCGAAATTCATTCTATTGGAAATGGTCAACTGAGAAATTTTCGAATCACTCCGACCTTTCGAAGCTCCAAAGAAGGAGAATATCTTGATATTTCTGTTAATATTACACTGTACGGCGCTCATTCATATCAAGTGAATACCAATAAAACAGTGAGTGGTATTAGAAGGGTCGTCGTCCAAAATCTAACCTACTCTTTAATGACGATTGGAGGGGTCCAGGAAAGCGCAAGACTAAGGCGTAAAAAGCTAATCAACTTTTACAAACTGCACATGCTCGTATTTGTGAGTAGCTTGCTAACAGACATACTCACGGCATAGGGCAAATAATGGGTAGAAAAGGCGACCTTGCACTCTTAAATAGGTGACAAGAATGCTGAATAGGAGTTAGAAAAGTGATTGTTCACAAAAGTTGTCGTTTTTTATTGAAAACTTACGGTTGTTGGAACGCTTTCTTAGTAAAAAAAAAAATACCTAAAGAAATATCCTCGCCAAGACTCGATTTTTGTATGACGATGATGCGTTCCGACTACATAGATTTTACTACATAACTCTCAACAAAATCCACTGAAGTTCAAACACCGAGCCAATAACTCCGAAAGCGAAGCGTATTTTCTAGTAGTTGGTGCCGCGCATCAAGAGGGCCTTTTAAGAAACTAAGCTCATGTCTGAAATTGCTATCTCTCAGGTTATCGCAGATTACCAGCAATCTAAAGAAATGGTAGCAATTACTCACTTTTAATAGCTAGAAGTACAAAATCTACTCATTAAGTGCAAATTATTATTAAGAGCGGATATGGGTTTGGAAAGTTTGGATTAGAAGAAAGCAACGAGAACGGGAACCGATTCGCAGAACCCCTCTCAGTAGCATGTGGCCACATATGGTCGCCAATTGTTCCACAATAGATCGTTTGATTAGTTTTATCTTCCTCGGATAGTTGCAAGAAAGCCCTAGCTCGTCTTCGTTGGAACACCACATAATCCCTGATACCAGTTGCTCCGCGGTCTGAGTCAAATCCTTTGCGCCGATTTGTTGCAGCGTATTTCAATCGTTTGAGAAGAATTGTCTCAGGTTCATGCCCAGTTCGTTGAATATCCGCTTCGATTCCCTGTAGCTGTTAATTGCGCCCTTCGTTGATGATGCTGTGACGCTTACGTAGTATACGTACGTGTTCTCCATTAATTCTCTGCCGAGCTTTGTCTTGTCCACGTAGTTGCTCAAGTGATGTTTGATGGTTCCGGCTAGTAAGAATGGTGAGCAATCGAGGCCAAACGTGACTCTCGTGTATCTGTAGACGGCTACGTTGCTATCGCTGACTGGCCTTGTCACGTCCCGGATCCATAGAAAACGTGGCATCTCTACCCTCATCGTGCAGACTTACTTGTAAAAAGGCCTTTTCTATATCGCTGATTAGCGAGGCGTTACCGATCCGAAACCTGAGCCAGCTATTGAAGATTCAAAATGTTTCCATATAGCTATGTTTTGTAGTTCTCGTTCTTTTATGGTTGGTCCTGTGAATTCATGGATCCCTGTTGATTCGAACGTACAGAACTCGTTCCAGGATTGTCCTTCAGGACCGTCATTAGGATTGGTGGTTCCCGTGAACAAAAGCGTGCTGTTGTATGACGCAAATTGGTCTCCTTTGTGTGTTCCAGTTATCAGGTATCTTAGTTTTGATGAGATCAGAATTAGTCCTGAAGGTAACGTCTTCTTCGGAGCTAAGCCGTTGCCCAGCAGAGAGAAGAGGTCTGCACATTCAAAGAGGATCTTTAGTTGGATGCTTTGAGAGTGCGGATCCATGAAAGGCTTGATGGTATTGTCACGTAGGAAAGTTCTATTCTTTTATTCAGCGGTACGCGTCGAAGTGGGTTTGTAATGTTTTCGACTACGGTTACTTTGATGTCATGAGATTCACCTTGTGCGTCTCGTAACTGGACGACTGTTCGCCAATTCTTCTTGACTTCTTCAAAATTTTGGAACGTATGTATGGTCAAAACCGTAGAGTAGGTTTGTGGCAGTTTTAGTCGTTCGGCCAAATCTTTAGTGATGAACGATCTATCCGCTCCTGTGTCGGATATCTCGTGCATTTGCTCTTCCCCCTTGGTGTTGTATTGGAAACATAAGCTTCTCCCGCTAGAATTTGGTCGTTCATTGCCTCACCTTGACGAGGTTGTATGACAATTTCCTCGTTGGTTGTAGTATCCGCGATAGGTGCGTTAGCTTTGGACGTTTTTGGACTGCTGTGTTTTTTCGTTGACTCTGGTCATTTTCAGTTCTTTGCCTTCCGTTAATTTCAACTTTCTCCTCTTTCCTTAGCGTATTGTCCGGTGGCACGTTCTTGTCTTTGCAGATTAGGGCGTGGTGGACCTGTCTGCAGCAGTTTCGCCACGGTCCAGATTTGCATTTGTCCACTGAATGTTGCGGTGCTCCGCAGTTAATGCACAAATTGTGAGCTCTAATGTGCTTCACTCTTTCTTCATTCGTCCTTGACTTGTCGCAGTCAACCGATCTGTGATTTGTTCTTCTGCAGTAGATGCATGGAGTCATCCCTTGCGTACTGCTGCTGATTAAAGTGTGCTGGTTACTTCAGTCCTCATCGATGTGAAAGTCTCTTTAAAGTTGCGCCTTCCTCCCATGTGGGTGTCTAATTGGACTTTTGCTTATAAATTGAATGATGATGTTGAGCAATTTGTCTGTTGTGCATCATTCTGCTTCCTGTTTCTCTTTAGCTTCCAGTTGATGTGTTTGATCCAAGGTGTATCTCTGAACTTTCGTAAAAATTACTTGAGGAGCTGCTGTTCCGAAAATAAAATGGGTCGAACTCGTGATGCGCTCACAGACAACCGATGGACGAGGGCCGTTACCGACTGGATTCCTCGGGACATCAAGCCCTCTACCGGCACACCACCGATCCGTTGATCCGATTTCTTCACGTAGGCTATAGAAGAAACATGATGCTCAGCGAATCCCTAGAGCGAGGAGCACCCACTGGGCTACTCTTGCACGCGATAGAAAAAAATGGATGTGTTGCTGGTATCCGCTCGAGTCACTCGACGATCAACTGAACGACAGGTGATACAGGTGAAGTGTGAGGCATCTACGCCTCTGTCACCCGTCCTTCGGATATTTCTTGCTATTGAAAAATTCTAGTTAAATTATCTGTTACGACTAATTACATCAAATTGTAGAACACTCTAACAGAGCAGTGAGCTAGCCATCAAGAAATTGATCAAATTAGAATCAAAATTGAAAAAAATGCAGTGGAATCTTCATTGGGTTGAGCGTAAAGTTTTGGAGAATTTTTTAAAACTTATTTTTTACGCCTTTAAGTCGATTTTGATATTCTTAAAGAAATGATCGAGCGATTTTTGAAGTCGTCGATTTGAATAATGGGGGTGAAGGTGATGCTAGTACGGCGACAAAATTGACTGTTAGCAGATGGTTTAAACTACTCAAAAAGGCGGCAGTTTTGGGAGGCATGCCTCGTTGTGGCCTTCCATCTATTTTGCATGAAAGTGGCTTGCATGCCGCTTTGGATGCTAAGCCTTCATTGACACTCGTGATTTGACTAGAGAGCTAGGTGATATGCAGCGGACCCTCATGAACAAGTCGAACCAATTTGACGTTGCCCACAAGAAGCCTCGTCGGAATCCGCATGAGCTTATCCGATTAAGCCCCTTTCGATCGATGCGCCAGTTATTGAATGACCGTCGATTTGAATCATTCAGTGAAATTGCACAAGCATGAGAAGAGTTCTTTGATTCAAAGGAGCCGGGATGGTGTGCTGCTTCGAGCAGGTCCGAAATCTTCCAGAACTACCTCAGGAAGTCGTGAACAATGGTGGTCTATACTTTGAAAAAAATGTACTGTTTTTTTTCTGTTCTTAAGTTGCGCATGAAAATGTAACTGCCTCGATCAGCTGACTGTAAATCACTGCATTTTGGGTGGTCAATCACTCGACGTGCAGTGTAACATGTTTGATCCAATTCCCTTATATCTAGGGGCTCAATTGAACCGAAAAGTACCGTGCTATTCGGCTTGGCATAACAGCCGAAACGTACGTCTAATACTCGAAAGTGCCATGCCACACCTCATGATAGGCTTGAAGTATGTCATAAGAAATACGGAGCTTTCAAAAAACTTCCCAAAATTCTTTGCTTAACTCTAGGTATTTGCGATGCTGAAGATCACATTGGGGAAAAGCAATTTTGTGGCGATTGAGACACCCTGTCCTTCAAGCGATTGCTAATAAAAAATCCATGAGAAAAAATGTCACGTCTTACTAATATAGGACTGAGCGATATGAGCAATTTTGAATCATTCTTCAAATACGACAGCACAAGAACTAAACGGTAAATTATACACGGCTGGATTGCAGTAGTACTGTATCTTTGTCAAGAAGATACTCTTAAAATCAGTCTTTCTCGGAAATCCTTTTCCTTTACAATGTACGAATATTTTGAAAATTTCGCACATATAATTGATACAGGTTTATGGTCTGAACGCGACTACAATCTGATTTCTTCAAAACTTATTTTTATTTAATCTGTATGAATGAATAGTCATCACTTTTGTTATATTTACGAGAATTTACATTACAACAACAAATTGTAGTGAACATGTGACTTGAATCATTGCAGCTCCGAGAAAGGGGAAAGAACAGAAACATGACTCAAAGTAGCTTTTTATAGGAGCCTTGTGTTAGCTCATGACTGCAGCTAAGTTATATTTGACGACAATTTGATATATTAGGAAAAACTTTTAGCTAACTGTTTTATTGCCATTTGTCTATTTATCGCGAGAGCAGATGAAACAAAAAATACACTCATTCCTAAGAACAACTATCTGTCAACCTCGGCATCCACCAGTAATTCCTGGGTTGTGGACAACCTGATCTTTTTAGGTTCTGAGGAAGGGGAAATCGCCGAATCGTCACCTAACAGACGAAATGGCATTATTGAATCTTTTGTTTTACGTAAGAGGATTATAAAAAATGCACTCATAGATTTGAATTGAATGAAGTAATGTATGCTTGCAGACAGATGAGAATAGAACCATTATGCAATGGAAAGTACAGCTTGATTTTCAGTTCGCTTATTGACAGACCACACTTCAGGTCTGGTATGGAACTGATTGTGGACAAATGAAGAATTAATTGAGGAGAACAGAGCCTTTTAACGAACGAAGTTACTAAGCAACTATGCAAACATAAAAATGCTAAGATAAGGAGAGAATTTACAGCATCAGGTGATTTGCGAACACTCACTTACTTTTTCGAAGAGTCACCGTGCTGTTTGCTATCAGTCATATTTCAACCTCAACGGTAACGAAATCAAATTTGCTGGAAAAAGGCAAAACGATGGCTTTGATTGATCTAATGGACTGAACGTTAGCTCTTGGAAAGGTATTTGCGAGCTCTAAGCCCAGATGATGCAATAGGTTTGTTTATATCTCGGCACCTGTGTGTGTGTACTCCACATCGTTTTCGTCACTATAACAACAATAGCATACATCCAAAGTAGAAAAGCTTAGTAATGGAAAATCGTGAGTCTCAATTTTATTTTTACTCTTCATAGATCCAATCATACTCTGGTTTTCCTAACATCAGATAAATGATGTTTTCGATTAACTATGATACTTCAAAATCGTCTCAACATGTTCGGATTGAAGGAATCCAATTTTATCACACTGTTTTTTATTCTTGAGCAATATAGCAGAAATTCAAGTAGAGTTTCATAACTCATGATTGATCGCTAGGCCTCGCGTCAGTGACTGAGCGCAATATCTGGGTACAGAATGATTGCTGCACGTTTAGCCCTGACATTACTCCATCGGACTATCATCTATTCCGTGTGTCGAAGCAGCATCTATGAAAGAAAAAATTCTGTGACCACAAGTAACTCAAAAATGACCCCAGCGACATCTTGATCGCTGGCCTCGTTCATTCTAGGAGAACGAAATCAAATCTTTCCCTGGCAAATGGTTGTATATCATTGATCATAATGGTGACTATATTTGTTGAATAATTGATTTCCTTAAGTAAATGACAACTGATTTAACAAAAGTATCGAAATGCAGAGGTAATAATGGGCAACCCAATATTCACATAATCAGCATTAACATTGTCTTCCAGAATGCCCTCCAATTTTGGGGCGTGCTCCTATTGTGATTCAGGTAGGATTATTCATTCACAAAACACTATACGATGTCCTGGCAATTAGTTTTTTTCTAGCTTTTGAGTACCCTTCATCTATGCAAAAGTAACAATATCCAAATCAACTGTCTAATCTGTTAGACTGAGTTCTCTACGAGTAAGATACTTGATAGTGCTCATGTAGTTCTTTATTGGGCAGTAGGAAACTCATTGCATGAGTCACTTCCATGCTGGAGAACCCCTAGTCTCGAAGTGAGTAATCTAATCCCTCAAATTTTCAAGACCAACAAATGAACTGTGGTAAGACTCAGGAAATCTAGAGCTCGACTGTTTTGGACTTCACAAAAGCAAAGCTCGCTCAGTATTCAACCGCATCAAATGCCATGAGTTATCAGGCAGTTGCTAAAAGCATACACGAATCCAATTATTTCCTCAAGATGATGAGTAGAATACAAAAAACTGGTGGAAAGAAGTGCAAGAACCGGTTCCCCATCGGATATGGGTTATCCAAACATCTAATAAGCTTTCTAATAGTAACAATTAGCTCGCTGAACATGTAAGCCTGCATCTCATCATCCATCAGTCTTTGCTGCCCAAAGTTTTTGAATGTCGCACAAAATTTTGTGACAGAGCTTTCTTGAATATTGTAATCTTTGTTCGTAATGGATTGATGCAGCGCAGTGGTTCAAAGTTCTTTGTCGTGTACTCGCCATGGGTTCCATCCTACAACAGTGGTATCAAGATTTATTCATCATTCAGTAGCTCAAAATCTGATGTCATACTAGTCTAGTGAGATAACAATACTGAAATCATTCATCAATCGGTGCCCATAAGTTACTCTGCCAGCCAAATATGTATGGATCAATGTGTCACCTCTGCCATGCTAGGAATGAAATGGAATTATTGGCTCATCAGTAAAAGATTGCTTGGCGGCAAATGCTTTATGCTTCATCTCACAGTTTCTTATGTGCAGACAGAGCACTGTAAACAGCGAAATATACTTAAAACAAAACAATACTCACTGGTATTACAAATTTCACTTTTTTCAGAGCCCAGAAAGGTCTGGGTTGCAATCTACTCAATCAAACACTTTAGTAGCCTCAACAGGAAAATCCTAATGCACAGAATCTACTTTAGTAAACAGCTTTCTTTAAACACCTGCCATTTGTAGTTTCTCATGGAACCACTCAATCATAGAAAAGCCATCGGACTCATATTTGTATCAGGATTTGTCTAGCTTCGGTCAGAGAAATCTGCTTGGTATGGTGGAGTGTCACACGTGATTACAAGAGCCGTTCCCCACCCAGTTGCGGTTCACTACTTTTCTTGCAAAAAGGCTCGTTATCCTTTCGCAAAGGAATTCGATATGACTATAAGAAATGTTGCTGATGCAAAAATGATAAATTGCGAAGGCCAACAATTAACCGCAAGCAAGAGAATCTTGCGATATGGCGTGGGCTTCGCCATATTTCGGGTAGTATTTTCTGCATCAACAACAAAGTCAACCATCTTTTGATCCAAGCAAGACTTTGTACTATCACGAATGAGCTGTCGACTCAATAAAGAACAAAAGAGTAAATATTTGAGAAAAACTGTTCACTACGTGAACTAATATCTGGATACTAAGTTTTTTCGTCGAGTTTATGATGAATTTAATTAAGCGTTCGACAAATTTGGCGTTTCGAGGCTCGACAAAGACGAAATCGCTTGAAAGCCAGCAACATTGTGTTGTTTTCCACAAATTCTGTTGTTAACAGCGTCACATGTATTTATCAAGAAAACGGTTTGCTTCTAGACCAGTGCTGAGGTCAGCGTAAAGGCGGTTCCCGGTATTTACCTTTTGCCTTTCTATCTATTTCAACATTGGCACAATGAGGTGAGGTAGCTATTTGTTAAAATTGAAGTTTGAAGTTACATACCGTGAGTGCTGACACATATTCGACAAAGAATTTCCTGATTGTATATTGACAATGCCATACTCAGCACAGCGCCAAAACAATCAAGGAACTTCTCATTATTGTGAGAACAATCTCTGTATTTTTCTGCATGATTATTGAACAGTTCAGGCTACATGAAGTATACCATATCATTTTTGTGACTGTCATTTCTCTAATCGCCCAATCATTTCAGGATGTTGCTGTCGGATACCGGATTTTCAAGAGTTAAATTAGTTCCTGAAGTTCCTGCAGTTACTGCAATTCTTGTGGACACAGCATCCACTAAAGTTCCTGCAACTTCTGAAGACAAAAAGCTCCTGAAGCTTCTGCACTTTCTGCAAACACAGAAGCTCCTAAAGTTCTAGTAGTTACTACAATTCTTACAGACAAAGAGGCCACTAAAGTTCCTGCAGTTAGCAAAATTTCGCAGATACAGAAGCTCCTGAAGTTGTTGCAATTTCTTCAAACACAGAAGTTCCTGAAGTTTTTGCAGTTAGTGAAATTTCTGCAGACACAGAAGCTCCTGAATTTCCTGCAATTAGTAAAGATTATTGCAAACACACAAGCTCCTGTAGTTCTTGGAGTTTCAGCAACTTTTGCGGACACAGAAGTTACGAACGTTCCCGAAGTCACTGCAGTTCTTGCTGTTACAGAATCTGCTCATGATTCATGTTAAACATTGATATAGATTGATTTATAGAGTAAAGCTGCTTTGAAATTACTGACTACCGATGACAAATGCGAATTATTACAATGATATCGTCTTCTAATTATTCTCTTATCATCTTACCACCTAGTCACCACTCCCATTAGTACTGTTCATGGTGCTTCCTTTGTACATCCACATCATCTAAAATCCAGTTCCTCATTCAGCCGAAACACTTTTCTTATCGGGATCCTGATCACCATCTATATTTTTGACCCATTCACGACCGTATGGAAACTACAATGTCAATCTTGTTTATCCTTTCCACGGTGAGCATGCACAGATTACGGTATGGATGAGTGTGTTACTCTTTTTCATTCACCTAACACAGAGTGAAAACACTCTGTGTTAGGTGAATGTTTCACCTGACAAAGAGCGTAAAGCGTAGGTCGTCGATAACTATATATAAGGAGTGTGATGCTCCCGAGAGAACTGACTATGAAAAGATCGACAGACGACGGGTTCTGCCCGGCTGATGAGTCTGTAAGGACGAAACACGTGTCTCGGGCTGTACAAGAGCCCTTACCAGACCACATGACATGTTGGCTCAAATAATAATGAAAGGATCTATTGAAATTTGAGCGTGGTCTTAATAAAGCACTCGAAGGAAAGGTATATCATGGTATGGATGAGTTTTTGACTTTGGCCCTTTGAGGTCATCTTCCGCTTCGCAGGCCTTCTCGAAATCCTTTTTCCCATTTTGTAATGCGAACAATAGGAAGGCTATCTCAGAAATTTATTGCTGCGTCTTTATTGAATACCGATTACCACATTAAACTGTGGCACATTTGCCCGACCACTCATTCTTCAACATCTCAATGTTAGCTATCAGCCACCAACCTTTGACAGGTTTGGTCGGGTATGCGATTTCACTTTATAAACCCAGTTGAGCTGATAGCTATTCTAATTACTAATATTCGAAATCTCTATTATTTCACTGCATATTTCGCAGTATTATGATCATTTATATCATCCTAAGAGAACTGAGTGGTGAGCAAAAACACGACCTCAGGCGGGAATCGAACCCACGTTTCATCCTATCCGGGGACGCGTGCTCTACCACTACACCACTGAAGCACATTTGCCCGACCACTCATTCTCCAATATCTCAATGTTAGCTATCAGCTACCAGTGGTAGAGCACGCGTCCCCGGATAGGATGAAACGTGGGTTCGATTCCCGCCTGAGGTCGTGTTTTTTGCTCACCACTCAGTTCTCTTAGGATGATGTAAATGATCATAACACTGCGAAATATGCAGTGAAATAATAGAAATTTCGAACATTAAACTGTCTTGAATGTGCATTTCAAATTCCCGCCAATGACGTGATTAGAGATCTAGCCATCTACGTGAAATTGATTGCTGTCTTGAATGTATTAAATTCGACTTTAGTTTTATTCTACTACTCAAAATGTTTCAGGAGAGCCAATCACAGTGCTTTTTGGTAGAAACTATAAGTCATCGTCAAAATATACAATACTATTTATTTATTCGCATCCACATATGTGTATATAAAATATAGTCGAATTCTCACGAGCACGTTTGGGTGAATCATACTAGCGAACGAAGACTTTACTGTCTTTTCAGTAAGAAATATAGGTGGTTTACTCCAAATAGAGGTGACACTGGTATTAGATCATGTGCAATGAAATGATTGGTCGTTGGAACTATCGCCAGTGGTAAGTTGGCCCCCTATCGTTCTACAGTCAAAAAACTCGCACAGGACATGCCAAGATGTCTCAAAGCAAAGATATGAATTTGTGAAACACAATGTTTTCGTTTTGCTGCAGGGCTGTGAAAAGTTTTTTTGGAAAAAAATGCACGTAGCGCAGTCTGCCGAGATTTGAGATTTCAAAACAATAACTGATACTCTTTTCAGAACTCATCCTTCAAAAATGGTCATTTCTCGATTTTTTCCACCTAACAGAAAAGAACCTGTATTTTTATCATACTTAAATCCATCATATTGCCAAGGCCTTTGATCTTCTCCGAAGTCGGATACAGTACCAAAACAGACTTTTCCCTGAGTACCAAGTTCGACACAGTTACTTCGGTCAAGTAACCAAAAAGTGTGTAGAAGTGGTGGTTGACACCACTTAGTCAGACAACGCACAAAACATCTGCTTCATCAAAGAGTGAACATATTTATAGATAAACAAATAGTTGAAACTGATAAGCACATCAACAGAAAAAAGGGAAATTAACGGTTCAAAGTGGATTATGAAAATACTACAGCACAAAAGTGAAAGCCAACACCTTACATGAAAGCTACGAAATATTTGTATCATCACGATCTTAGCTATTTTATGGCGGACTATCAGTCAATTTCTACAATGTGCATATGTACAAGGAATATCCAGTAACAAAAGGAACTATCCTAGCGATATCAGAAAGGAACTGGATAAAGTGGAAACTGTGCCTTATCGATGTTCTCCGGCATTAGATCGACCAAAAAACAAAGAGCCCCGGAGAGACCCTCGAAGAGACTAAATGGTGAGTCCGGTGTCCTTTGTGCAGCCCTAATCTTCTTATCAAGAAGAAGTAACCCAAAGCAACGAGCACGATGGAGCCATTCCTCGTTGCCGGATGCACGGTACAGCATTAGAAGAGCGTAACCTGCAATAGTAAACGTCTGTTGAGTTTCTTCCCTTATAAACCAATATAATTGCACACCATTTCCTCCAACTCCGTGGCATATTCCAGGCCCTTTCTTTAGTACTCCTTTCTCCCATATCAGTTCACCACAACGCAATGCTGCCTAAAATGTGTATGGGGTACCCTTGAGAGTAAAGTAAATGAATCACCCGTGAAAAGATTTTAATAAAAAAAGCCTATTAGTGAAATTCAAAACCTGGAATTTTTATATTTACACAATGCATATCTCATTTTTATTGTGGGAATCCGAATACTTACGACATTCGATTCGTCTTCTCGCGTTTATCACTCCGCTTAAAATTTTCATCTCCTTCATAAATGTAGTAGCATACTGACTGGGCAGATCTATTTGCACTCTCAAGGATAGCCAGGCTTTGGCGTACCATAAAAAGCTCACTGCTTGATTGCCTTATGTTGGGGTAGGATTTGGAGAGTGGGAAGTAAGGGATAAGAAGGTTCAATCCTACATTGAGCATCAGTAACTACTTGGTTACAGTACTCTAAGGATAGCATTGAAAAATGAATTGTTGAGTTTCTAGACGAGTATACCTTGAAGTATCTCTGATCACCATAAAGCTTCCACAATGTCAAACAAAGTAGAATGACACCCGGAGCACCATGACACCAATGCACCAACTGATCATCGCCACGTTCCCTGAAGCAGTCTGTAATATCTTCAGCAAAAACCCTTCTGATCTTACCAGATTGCCAGGTTTTGCATATTATTCGACTAATGAAGCATGCGATTTTTATGCGTTTTTAGGTTCAAGTATTCACAGTGATAGATATTGAAGCATTATTTCTAATTCTGAACAAATGCAGCAACCAGAAACGACTTCGCCATCTCGACATCTTGGATGAGATCGCGCTTGTCATTTATGGATTACGAACCACACATAAAAAAGTGGAGGAAAATTACGCCTGGTATATTTCAAAAGTCTTGATTTGAAATTGGTATAGTAGGAGAATCCGACAGAGAACTAATTATTCCAGTACTTCTGCTCATGAATGAACTTTAATATCAGGTGAAAGATGGGTGTTGAAAATGCGTAATTATTTTAGGGAGAAAGCAATGTGAGTATATATTAACACGACAATGAGCCCATAAAAGGGCAATAACTTTGAAAAGAAAATAGTTGTTGAGTAGAAACGACTTTATCTCTGTTACCTGCCAATCCATTTCACACTACTTGCAAAGTTCCCCTCATCATCTTGTATGGAAATCAACCAATTGGCTGATTCTACGACGTCACGTTCTTCAGACTCCGAGAGAAGTTCACGAAAGCTAAAAGTGACCTGTCATTTGAGAACATGCACAGCCGGATTTCCTTGGCAAAAAAAAAGCTCCTTCGGTTTGACTTTGATTGGTCTAAGATTTCTAGTAATGAATATAACAAATAAGTGCAAAATATCAAAAAACTAGGAGACACACCCGAGAGCCATTTGAAGAATTCCAGCAAGTCCATGAGCAGCTCCAAGATACTCTGTACCGTGATATTCGTACATCAGTGGGCATGGTGATTTCCGCTGCTTCGAGTACCTGAAGAAATATTTCAAATTTCGCAAAATTTAGCAAAACCTGTCATACAACTGATTTCTTAAACTATTTTATATGACCCGGCTTCACGGTATTTGCCATCCTTTATAGACTAGAAAGGCAAAGTTCTTTCTAGACAAGACTACGTTATCGATTTCCCGAACTAAGTGGGCTGAGAAGATTTTAGTTGGCCTAAGACGGGGCCAAAAGGGCGCCATGTGCGTATTGAACAGCATCAGAACTTCAATGCTACCCGCTTCCTGACGATCTATATATAAGATATCTGAAGTGTTTGGCCACTTTCAAACCTTACTCAAGTCTAAAAAATGGTAATGACAGATTAAAGAAGCAGCTTATTCTCGCTGCTATGTTGTACAATTGTAACAAAGAGAGATGAACATGAGAAAACAAATGGAAAAAATTACTCCATCACTAACGTTCTACCAGACGCGATCGTAGCTGATAACACTCTCTGAACACATGAAGTCGATACCAAGGACGAATCGACGGTCAGTCTAAAAAGATCATCAAAGAAATAAACTCTCCAGAAAGCCATGGGGAAGGAACATCAATCTGTTCACCTACATCAAAAAGACAAGTATCTTAATACTTCGAAATTATAGTATTTCTACTGCTTATTTCGCAGTGTTATGATGTTACTTATATAACTTAGTGGTGAGCAAAAATACGGCCTCAGGCGAGAATCAGACCCACGTTTCATTCTACCCGGTGACGCGTGGTCTATCCACTACACCACCGAGGCACATTTGCCCGACCACTCATTCTTCAACATCTCTATGTTAGCTATCAGCCACCAACTTTTAACAGGTTTGGTCGGATATGCGATTTCGCTTTATAATTCCTGGTGATGTAGTGGTTAGAGCACGCGTTCCCTGATAGGATGAAACGCGGGTTCGATTCACGTCTGAGGCCGTGTTTTTGCTCACCACTCAATTCTCTAAGTTATATAAGTAACATCATAACACTGCGAAATAAGCAGTAGAAATACTATAATTTCGAAGTAATATTTATAACAATTGTCAGCTTAACGGGATTTATAAAGCGAAATCGCATATCCGACCAAACCTGTTAAAGGTTGGTGGCTGATAGCTAACATAGAGATGTTGAAGAATGAGTGGTCGGGCAAATGTGCCTCGGTGGTGTAGTGGTTAGAGCACGCGTCCCTGTATAGGATGAAACGCGGGTTCGATTCCCGCCTGAGACCGTGCTTTTGCTCACCACTCAATTCTCTAAGATATACAAGTATCTTACTTGATCCACAATACACCGCTGAGAAATCCTGCACGTCCAACCAAGATCTCATCACTGGGATAATCACCCTGAAAAGGGTTGACATCTAACCTTTTCGGTAAAACACCAATTTCACAGCACATTGAACATATTCAAGGAGTAAAAGTTTAACCCCTAATGGACGACGTGTACCAGCTGAGGCACACGACTGTTTGAAGGCCTTTCTTGCTGGAAAAAATCTTTCACCAAGATACTCGGTAATCATTCGAAAGCTTGAATCTCTACGATTTCAACAATATATTTGATTTCTCTAAAAGCCCTTTTATTATGTTGTAGCAGCGGGAATAGAATTATATTTCACATTCACTTTGCTTTTTTGCTCGCCTGGGACTTGTATATAGCTCTTTGCCAAGCTCTTAATAGTCATTCGATAGCCCAAATCTCGAGGATCTCGGTGCTGTAATTAGCGTTTTGAAAAGTTGGCATAGAACTTTGTAAAAGAGAAAACAAAATTGTGTTTCACACTCAAAATTTTTACCGTACGGTAAAGTTATGTGCACGAAAATCATATGACGATGTAGAGAAAATCACGGAGTATCAAAGTAACACAAAAAACCCAAGGATTTACCCTCCAAATGAGAAAAAATCCTAACTGAATAACGAAAATCGCACGCTTCTTGCGAGTTGAGCTGTGCGATTGATCATCCGCCGTTCCAAAAGAGTTCAAGTGCGACACCGGAGAGGGTGAGACACAAGCTCAATTCCCGCTCAAGGCTCAAAGCTTCGCATGTCATTCAGCATTAAAAGACAAAAAGATATTCTCCGTATAAATCAATCGCTGAAGGATGTGCCATTTTTTCATCGTCATAGGTGAATGTATGCATATCTGACCGTTACTATGATTCGTCAAGGACTGCCGATGTTTCAAGTTAGTACTATCATCCTCAGAAACAACTGCGGAATCAATTCAACCACCCCGGAGAGATAGAGAACTTGGTGACCCTTGGGCGCGGATCGAACCATCGACTGATCGACCACGTGGGTGTCGCAAAATACGTCCAAGCACTGCACCATGCGCTTTCTTTGAACGAAACAGGCTATGAAAACAATTAAGAGCCAGCTTTTTCTATCTACTTCGGGCACGACTACGGCATGTGATGGCAAAGAAATATACTCAATGAAATGAAAATTAAAAAAGTGTCCTTCCTGGGGAAAGAGCAAGACGCGGATCCAATCCCTGCTCGAGGTTCATAGTTTATATCACTCGACTTTCAAAGAATAGAGGATAATGCTCTCGGCAAAGACCAATTCCTGAGGAATGCATTCGTCTTCATTTTTTAACTTCGTTCGAGATGATTGAATGCATATCTGGTTCTCACAACAATGGACTGCTTATTCTCCCAGACAACTCTGGGACCGAACTAGTACCAATTCATCGATCCCGAATGGTTGGAAGGCTCGGTGAACCTCGAGCGTAGGATCGATCCAACGAGCACCGATTGGTCAATGTGTGTCGCAGCGTACCTCTAATCACTGCATCATACGCGCTCAATGTTGGGTACACTACCATTCTTGGATATATATATATATACATATACATATATGTACATATGTACATATATACATGTGTATATATGAATTCGGAGCATATGAACAGCGTGCATATTCCACCAGGTCTGAACTTATCATTTTATACGCAATCACAAACCTACCCGTGCCAAAACATTTGAAATCTGCTCGATTTTTGCAACTAATTCCTCTCTTAGCTCAGGTTTGCTCATTTGTGTGACGTATACACCCAAATCGCCACAAAGAAATCGTGCTTGTTTTGAGGAACTTCCTGAAATGAAATAGACGAAAAATAAAACAATAAAAGTAGAAATTTCAGCTGTGTGCGGGTAAACAGCATTAATCTGTTCGAGGGTTTAACAAGAAACACTCTCGAAGACACTCTCCAATTATTTTCACATGTCTACCTTTGAAAACACGAATTTCACAAACTACATAAATAGCTCGACCCCCTACAGAACCGTAGGTCCTGCACCATCTGTATCTCTAACCGGCAACGCTGGACGGTCTGCTCCACCACTTCTGGCATCTAACCTCCACTGTGCCATTGCTAAATGCAGAACGCTGGGGATCAGAGATGTAGAAGAGGTGGAGCGGACCGTCCAGCGTTGCCAACCGGAGAAGATGCCGCGGCTCCACACCCCCGTAAGGGTTAACTAAATCAACCCTGTGGAGACGGCATAGACGCTCTTCGGTCCATAACAGTTTTTAGATGTCTCTTTTCTTGACAAAGCTTCTCCATCAGACTTTAGCAAAGTCCTTCGTTTCCCAGAAGCCGTCTTATTGACCGAAGCAGCGAAGAGCAAATCAAGCATCACATTCCAAGTGCCTTGTTCGCTTGGCTGAGGTATAGACGGCTTTTTACCAGACTTTTGGCACTCGTTCGATAGCCTAAACCTCTCTGATTCTGAACCAAAATTTGATTTGTGAAAAGTCTTCAGAGAGTACCCTAGGATCGGAAAGAAGATTATGTTTTTTTGTCGCAATTTTCTTCGCATCTAATAGATATACATGCACCAAAAGCGTATGAGCGCGTCGAAAATCATGGAGTACCAGCGGAATACAGAGCCTCAAACTTCTTCGAAACTGAGAAGAGACCCCAAAACCCCATCTATCGAACAAAAATAGAGCCGTGTGCAGAGGTGGACTGTCGTCCCCAACGGGGTAATCGTATGAAAAGAAAACACTTACTGCTCTGCAAACGGGCGCAGTACTGCCACAGTCGTTCGGCAACCGAAGAAGCCCTCGAGCCGACGATAGGAGCCGCTTTTTGTAGTGCGAAGGCAACGCCAGACAGACCCGTATAGGGGCCAGCTATTAAAACAAAAACTGTATTGGACGACCAAGAGTCTCATTCGTTTTACAATGCTAGATAATACCTATCTATACGACGTAAACGTGAGAAAAGTAACTATTGACAATTCTACATCTAACACTGTAGAGTGATGTGCAAAATAGTCGACCACAGGCGAGAGCTGAACCCGCCTTTATTCATACCCGGAAGCGCGTGCTACCACTAGACCACCAAGGCCACTGTTTTGCTACCACTCTTTCTTTGTCATAAGCTATCGCAGCAGCCAGCAACTACCATAAACGGTTTGCTGCGATAGGATATATCGAAGAATTGGTGGTAACAAGGTTGCGGCCTTTGTGGTGTAGTGGTACTCACGTTCGCGGTATAGGTGAAACGCGGGTTCAACTGCAGAGTGCAGTTGAAGCTTTTGCGTACCACTAAACAGTCTTAGGTATAATTTGAACACATATCACTGCTTAAAAAAAGCAGCAGAACAAGGAGTTTTTAAAATTTACTGGAAATCTTATTTCTACGAACATCCTGCTCTCTTAACCGATCGACCTCCGCGGATCCAAACTGGGCGTGTTTGGTTCCACCTCGCTTCTTTGCGACTTTAACCTCAGCGTGGCAATCATTATCTGTCTCATCCCTCTCTGCCATTCAGATCCCGTTCATCAGGGAGGTTGCTGGTTCGATCCCCTACCACAATACTTCACTGCAGTTCTTTTGCTATTATATTTCTGCTTTCACTACAATTTGCTCAAACCACTGGCACTCCAAACACACCACATCTCATATAGTTATACCGTATCACAAGCGATCAATATATATAATTTATTTATCACCTTTTATTCAACAATCTCTAACTTACAGCAACAACCGGGGCGTAAAAAAAATTGAATATGCGCTGTTATCCCATGGATCTAGTTTCATATCAAAAAGTGGTGAAGGACAACTGAAAGCTTTGTTTTAATAATTACGTTGTAGAAGAACCTTCAATACTAATCGACATCTAAAGGATAACTGCAAAAAACTTTAGTGAAGCGGTGTGGTAAGGAATCGAACCGGCAACCTTCTTCCTGATGGACGGGTGCCGAGTGGCAGAGAGGAGTGAGACAGACAGTGATTGGTACGCTGAGATTAGAGTAACACGGAAGAGGGGGGTAGCCGGACATACCAAGTTTGGGTCCGCGTAAGTCAGCCAGAAGTCAACAAAGTATGAGACTCAATTATCATTGGTTTCGACTGATTTACTAATGTAGATCTCTTAAGACGAAAATGAATGAACAACAAAACACTAAGAAGCTGTCGAGCAACAGTTTTTTTATTAACCCTCTAAGTACCACCGTTGGTAGGCAGGCGACGTCGCGCCGTCGCTTGCGCGGTAGTCGCAGACAGGCAGCATCAGCATGACTGCGCATGCATGCCTGGATGTCTGCGCCTGCTTCCTATAAGACGCGACGTCGCCATTACGGTCGCTTAGTGAGGTCTGACGTCGCGCGGCATGATATGAAACGTTCCGTACGGTCTTTGCAGGGTTAATAAAGGTTAAAAAAATGTTTCTACAAGTGACTAACCGTCACTCATTTCTTCATCGTCGATGTCCCTATTGATGATTTGCTCAGCGACCACATGTACCGCTTTCTTTAGCCATTCATTCGTGACTTGTACAGAAGCAGCGACTTCTTGACCGATGTAGGGATTCCTAATAAATCGTCCCATCTAAAAAAAACGAAAATCACGATGTAAAAGCGAAGTTTCACGGGGCACTGATGGCTATACGCTTGCTCGGAACATTGAGTTTCTTACCAATTTCTTAGAGAACACTAAACATAGAAAGAGATAAGCAAACAACGAGGATCGGTGATCAACGACAGATCGAAAGAAGGGAGTTTAATGCAAAACAAATACGAAACTCGTCATAATTCCAGAGATCTCTAAGCTGATATTGTCTTCGGACCTACAGATCAAAACCGGCTGACATACGGAATACTAAGAGATGCCCAGTGCTCGTCAAATGAAACGAACCCTCTGCAGACGGTGAGGAACCTTTCAACGCATCAACATTTCGGACCTGATTTTTTTTCCGTTCCGTAGCACGGATTTTCAGGCCTATCCCCTACGCTGTACAAGAAGTTTTCACGAAGTGTAAGTAATCATTCGAAAGCTTGAATATCGAGCTAGAGCTGCACGTGGCCCGTTTTCTAAAAAGGCCTTTTTATAACGCTGAAAAATTGAGATCAAAATCATGCTTCACATCGGCGCGCTAGAATTACGAAAAGCGGATGAACGTGTAGAGAAAATCTTCTAGTATCACAGTCAGACGTTTGATTCGGAGTGTCGTTCAAAGCAGAGAAAGAATTCCTAATCAATATAATTCCAAAAAAAGAATGATTTAAGCTCAAAAAAGGGGTTGGTAAGCCCAGGGTCATACACCGGTGTTTCGAACCTCCGAAACACCGGTGTATGACCCTGGGCTTACCAACCCCTTTTTTGAGCTTAAATCATTCTTTTTTTGGAATTATATTGAATGTTTTTTTTTGGGGGTTTCAAAAACAGTCGATCTTTTGATATAGTTTTGATCTAACAGCAAAAATCTATCGACTGAGAGGTGGTGATGGTACAGTGTCATAGTACACTGTGCCATCACCACATACGCCACCCTCCTTGCTTCAATGCAGGGCTGAATGTGGGGCGGGGGTCACTGATGAGGAGGACGAACCTCCGAAACACCGATGTATGACCCTGGGCTTACCAACCCCTTTTTTGAGCTTAAATCATTCTTTTTTTGGAATTATATTGAATGTTTTTTTTGGGGGTTTCAAAAACAGTCGATCTTTTGATATAATTCCTAATCAAATACACCTCACTTGGGCGCCATCGATCGATATTCGCGCGGACCACCCCTGCCCCCGCCCCACCCCTCAGTCCGTGAATTGGCCAAAGAACACTTGCTCGCGCATGTGATTCAATCTTATTTTCCCTGCTGCGCTGCAGAAAAACGGTCTTATCATCATTTAAGCTAGCACTGGAGTCGGCTAATTTCACGCTATCGAATGATCACTTATAGTTTGAAGAACAAGCTCCTTTGAATTTTTCAACGTTATAAAAGGGTGTGCTCAAAAATTGGCCACGTACAGCGTTAGCTTGAGATTTAAGAATTTCGAATGACCGGTAACACCTTAGTGAAAATCTCTTGCCCAGCGTAGCCCATAGGCTTAAATATCTGTGCTACCAAAGTACCCAGGACCTCGTTTTCGCTGTGCAAACCTTTTTTCTCTAGAATTTTAGCAGTAATTCGAAAGCACAAATCTCGGTAACTTCGCCATGTGTTTGTTCTTTGAAAAGGCCTTCTTATTGCGATGTACAGCAAAAAGAAGATCATATTTCGCACTCGGTTCGCCCTGTTTCCTCTGTTGGAGTCTCTCGATCGCTGCTTATTAGGCTACACCAATACTTAGTCAATAGCTGCGCAATCCTGAGGCTGTTTGATTTGAAAAGCCCTTCATAATGTGCACTAAGAGCTACTATAAAATTAAGATTCACAACCAGAATTTTCTTCACTTATAAGAGTTAAACTTCTTTGACGGCTAGCATGGATACGCAGACGGCGTCGCCTCGTCGCTTGCGCGATAGTGGCAAGAGGCGACATCTACACGTCTGGCCATCTGCGCCTGCTTTCCCACGAGAATAGAGGCCGCCATTACAGTAGCCGGGTGAGATTTGACTTTGCGCGGCACGACTGGAAAGGTGCTGTTTGATCCTTCAAAAGATACATCACAAAGTTCATGAGTGTGTAGAGGAAACTTTGTTTCATGAAAGTGATACGAAAAACCTGAAGTTTCTGAAAACTGCTCGACAAAAGGAATCAGTAGTACGTCAGATACACTTGATATTTGGGTCCAAGAAGTCACCTGAAGGGGTCTTCTGATGAGGTTCCAACAGACAATGATGAGGTTCCAACAGACGTCTCAAATGGAGTGCCCGTAGTGCAGTGGCTAGAGGTCTCTGTGTCGTACACGTGATCGACAGCTCGATTCCGCTCCCAGGGTTTTCCACGCATTCCATCCTTCCGGGGTCAGCGAATTTGTAGCAGACTTGTCTGAAGGGGTTCAGCACTGACATGATGCATGGGCAGCTTACCGCGAGTCATTGTAAAGGCCATGTATGCATTCAGTGACCTCTAACGATGCTTTATGAAGTCCGATGCACGACGTAGTCATCAGGGATTGACCTTTGTCGAGTGGTCTCTCCTTTATCGTGTGTGGCTCAACTTTTGACTTCCGTGGACCCAAATTGATACAACGATACACAGCATTACAGCGGCAGTCGTCTAGAGTGTAAGTTTCCATATTGTCCTTAGTAGTGTCGTCGGGTTTCCCCAACAATTCCGATGCGAGGAGCTTTTCAAAATCACTCATCACAAACTCAATTCTATTTTTAGTGCACACAGAGGCTTCCGTGGTGGTGCTGACGTTAACCTAAATATATTTCTTTGCTATTCGAATCCTCCCAGATGGTTTATCGCTTCATCGTGGCTAGGAGGTGTTCCTGGCTGCCGGACTGCAAACAGCGAGAGGTCAACCCCGCCTCCTCCTCCCCCGGCAGGACCACCTAAGCTGAGAAAAAGCGTGACGTTTGCACCCTCCTAGCCCAACTAGGAGTAAATCGTACCAGGAATGACCGCCGTCTTGGTAGCTACTAGTCGCGGGGTGGTAGTCTTCCTCTGATCCACAAAGGTCGGCGACTGTTCTAACGTGATGAAGACCTGAAGAAGCCCCAGCAGGGCTCACTTCGGGACTCCAGGGAACAAGACATCTAAACCAGGACATAACAACATATGATCCACGTACCCCGGACGAGCACGGACTCGGAATGGTGGTTCGGGGCACGTGGGTCATCTCTTGTTATATCCTGAACGGTATACCAATCTGGAAGGATTAAATGAGTTCCCAAAGGAGTCACTCTCGCAAGAGTAAACCAGGACAGTCCCTGTGTTTCGGCTAGCACTAGCCCATTCAAATAATGAACCAAGCATTTCAAGGTTCTCTAAGAGTCGGTCCTTTGGTTAGTTTGGCAAATTGAACAGTAGTGTGATGGAACACACCGTTTCGGCCGAGCCACCAGCTTCGCTGCTGCTCGTTGTACATCCCATCTTGACTAGGCCTTAGGGGGCGAACGATTTCGCAGGAGTACGCTAACCCTTTGCCGTAATCGGAAAGACTGAGAGAAACAGCCATCACACCGCTTATCACTCTATCTCCATATCACTCTTATCATATCACCCTTCCGTAAACGGCTGTTTCCAGTTGCTCATCATGAAAAGAAGGAGAAAACACCGGAAGAAATACTCCAGTGACGTGTGGGTCAATGCCAAGAGAAGACGAACCTCTTCCGACAAAAGCCACTAGAACGAGTAGATATCCTGACAGTTTTGTCCTCTCGATAAGCCATCTCACCGTAGCCGAGTGGTTGTGACGCTCGCCACGGCGCGTGTGGAGCCAAGCACCATCCCCAACACTGCGGGGAACGCCACAGCCTGGCTATCCTCGAGAGAGCAACGAGACTCGCTTAACCAGTATTCTACGCCATTCAAGAACATGAACAAACGAATTGATACCAGAAGTACTGGGGTGCGCACAGTGAAAAACAAACACTGCGAAGACGGATTAAATAAAATAAAAAATAAGATAGAAAAGCTAATATACGAAATTGATATGACGAATTTTATTAAGACAACTGACGCTCCAAGGCGGATTTCGCCTTCTTCAGAGCCCAAATAAGATCAGGTCATCTGTAACCTCCAAGTCAGCCAAACACCTTCATTACCGCAGAACCTTACACGGGTTTGGTTAACCCTTGTTTAGAAGTAATGGAGGTGTCTGGCGGATTTGAGGGTTGCAGATGACCTGACCTTTCCAGGCTCAAAATCCGCCAGGAAAGCTTTAGCTGTTCAGATAAATGTCACTATAACAATGTTGCATATATTCTTATAGAGAAAAGACTGTGATTTAATCTTTGCGGGACCATGGACCCAACCCTCTGCGTCTCTGACTCCCAGCGTTTTGCGTCTAACAATGGCGTCTAACCCCAGCGTGCCACTATTAGATGCACCACGCTGGGAGTTAGAAACGCAGACGGTTCAGTCCATGGCCTCGAAAGGGTCAAAGATGAATATAAATGATCGCGTCGAGTGCTACCATAATCGCTCCGGATGTGTACACAGGGAATCTGAAGGAAACGTTCCGTTGAGAAACCTCATGCTCGCCCAGTACAAAAGTAACTAACACACTCCTTCTGTGGAGCAAATGGTATTCCCGATTCTAGGAAGAAGAGGGTCTTACTGAGCCTCAGGCGCGACGTCGAACTGTCGACCAAGTGCGCGTCGTTGGGCACCTGTAACCGCTGCGCCACACGCGCTCCAGAACATGTAAATTTTATAGACTGTTAGAAATCTGATTTTTTATTCTCGGCGTGAGCAATCAATATGATTTCTTCCTTGAAGGAGTTCTCAGCTGATTACACGACGCTGGCAAACACGGCGACGGTAAAAACAGACCTTTTCCGGTTCATTTTGTTTTGTTGTTTTGTTGCTTCGTTTTATTCATTTATTAACCCTTTGAGGACCAGCGTTGACAGGCAGGCGGCGTCGCGTCATCGCTTGCGCGGCATCCGCATGTCTGTGCATGCATGTCTGACTGTCTGCACCTGTTCTCGTACGACGCGCAACGCCGCTATTACTGTAGCCGAGTGAGATTTGACGTCGCGCGGCACGGTACAAAACGGCCCTTAATGGGTTAATTGAACTTATGATATAAGCTCACGATCCTCGTTTATTCAGATTCTGTTCGATGACAAACTTGTGAACATCCTGTGAGCTGAGAAGTCTTTCAAAAAAAAAAAGTAGATTGTTCGATTTGCGAGGTTTTTTTTACACTTGAAGACTTACTCTATCAGGAGTTTAGCGCGAAAATAACTGCGATTATAAACGCATATAGTTGACGAATCCAATTTAGATGAGGAAGCGAGACGGTAAGTGAGGCGCCAATCTGGGTCTGCTAGCGGATCTTGTAAAATAAAGCAAGTGAAATAATCGGGAATCTTTTTTATTTGACCGCCGATTGCGGTGTTATCGTGTTTGAATGAACCCAATGATGAAGAGTGATGTGCAAAACGCGTGCGTCAGCCGGGATTTGAACCCAGATCCTACTCCTTCCGGGAGCATGTGATCTTCCGGATCACCTCTTTCTTTCCTGAAAGAGTAGGATCTGGGTTCAAATCCCGGCCTACGCAAACGTTTTTGCACACCACTCTACATGGAAGTAAATAAATAAATAGATTCAAGCACTTTAGCACATTATTGATCCGTCATCGCAATGGTCTTACTTTTTTTCCTTGGGCGTGTCCCAGTACTTCTAGCATTCAATTCGTTTATCTCCTTCTTCTTGAATGGCGTAAAAAAATGGTTAAGCGAGTCTCCTTGCAATCTCGAGGATAGCCTGACTGTGGCGTTCCATAAGGTGTTCTTGTTGACTGCCGGAGAGAGTTGGGGGAAGGGAGATGGAACTCGGCTCCACGCGCGTCGCGACGAGCACACATCAACTCGGCCGCGGCGTCCTCCAAATAAATAAATAAATGATTTGAGCTTTTGTGAGAAATAAAGGATAAGGATTAAGCTCCCGGCGTCGATCAATCCCTGAGGGATGCGCCATGCGTTCGACTTCAATTTTTAACTTCGTTTGAGGTGATTGAATGCATATCTAGCCTTTACAATGACTCGCGGTGGCCTCCCGCTGAACCGAGTCAGTGCTGCTTATCCTCCCAGGCAAGTCTGAAACCTGCCTGGCACAAATTCACCGACCCCGGAGGGATGGATGGCTTGGTGAGCCATGAGCGCGAGATCGAACCATCGACCTCGTATGTGACGCAGAGCACCTCTAGCCACTGCACCACATGCGCTCTTTGTGAGAAATAGAGAGCAAAGAATCAAACTAACAATACAAATGTAAGGCAGAAGCGTTGGAACATAAGCGTAAGACTTTTCTTATTAGAGATCAACCAATGTTGAATGAAGAGCCCCACTAGTTGCAGAAATCGCCACGTATTTATACTGTAGATCAAATGAACAAATCAATAAAAGCACAGGAAAACCCAGCCCTCTGGTTTTCCGTAGGGGCGCAGGGCCGCGCGTTTGGTGGCGAGAATAGATTCTTAAAAAAACAGATTACGTCCAACACACTTCCAACGACGCCTAATTGCTTTGCGTATTCACTCCAACGACTGTGGATGCCACTGTGCTGTGGTCAGCGCGGTTTGCAGACCTGTGGCTAGTCCTGATGAACGTAGAAAGAGTGATAGCGGAACAGGCGCTTCGATAGTGCAATAGGCTAGTTCGCGCACCGGAAACGGTGGGATACAGGTTCGATTCCCGCCTGATGTTCAAATCTCTGCATATCACTCACACTACCGTAAGCATGACCCTGGGGGATTTCTTGTTCTTTGGACCACCTTGGGCAATGAAATTCAAGCCCTTCTTATGCACGAATACGGCGCCAAAATCCCTGGCAAAAAACCTGGAAGTGCATGGTCGAAAAACGCCAGTGCGGGGTCCATTATTCTAGAGACAGCAAAACCCAATGGCCACAGGTCAAATGTCAAACGCGCTACAGGAAGGCCACCGACCCGATGGTCCGATTTCTTTACGAGAACCTTAGAAGAAGGATATGACCCCCAACGACCCTCAAATTAGGAGAACCCACTCTTGCACGCGATGGAGAAGATTGGAAGTATTGCCCGAGACCGTCCGAATCACTCGACGATCAACGGGACGACAGGTGACACAGATCAAATCCTCATAGAAGAAAAGTGCCAAGGCGATTCCACTTTGTTTTGGGATAGTTAGCCGCATCTTCGTGTGAAGGTTTACTTCATTCACAAATTAGGCACGCTTCACTTTTTCTCGCTGTCGTTGGCCATTGCTATATTCTATGTATTATTGTCGAAAATTGCCGATCTTGTGATTTTCACTTGACGACGATTGTGTAAATAGTTCGTCACGGGTACCTCTTTTTAGGCGAAATAGGGGCACCGAGAGTACTGGCTAAAGACGAAGGCCCTGTCCCCCTGACGAGGTTGCAAGGCCGAATCACGTATATCGAGCTGTACAAGATCGCATTAACAGACCACATGACGTGTTCACTCAGATAATAATTATGAGATCTACTGAAATTTGAGCGTGGTCTCAGTAAAACACTCGAAGTAAAAGGTATATGTATTAGGTGGATGCAAAAGTAATGGCGGTTTACGCATTGCTGAAATTTGCCCTCGATTGGAATAAATTCTTCAATTTAGGTAATTGTGTTGAATATCATTTTAATGCCCATTTTTTTGCCTTATGTTTTTTTGTCAACATCGTCCTATTTGCTGCTTATTTTATATTTATGTCAGAAAACGGAAAAAATGCTAAAAATGTCTGGTGCAAAAGTTATTGCGGTTTCAAGCCGCGAACTCCAGATGGGTCGTAAAGCAGCAGAGAACGTTTGCAGCTTATTTGACCTAGGAATTGCTAACGAACGTACAGGGTAGCGGTGCTTCAAAAAGTACCGTCAAGGGAGACGCATTTCAGCAATGCATAAACAGCAATTACTTTTTTTACCAACCTCATTAAAGTTATGAGAATAGGATCATTGAAGACGATACTCTTAAGACTGCGCGAGAAAATGTAAAAAACTCAGCATCGACTAGTCTACAATTCATCATTTGGAACAAATCGGGAACTCGAAAAAGGTTGGTGCAAAACTAATGGCGCTTTTTCATAAATAGTCGACTGTCACATGTCGTGCAGCGAAGGCTCTAAAATCTAGCGAATTGAGCTACGAAGTCTTGCCTAATGCTCCATATATGCGCCTTACAACCACTGTTTCTTCATCTCGACATCTCGTTGTGGGGAAAGCGCCTCCACAATCACCTGTATGCAAAAAACTTTCCATGAGTTTGTCAAACTTCGAGAAGGCTACAAGAATAAGCAAACTCATTTCGGTTCTTTCTGATTAGAAGGAAACAAATGAAAAACGATCTCACTTGCTGGAGGGGAACTTTTCATTCGAAAGCTGAGACATGAGGCTACAGCCTCACGTCACCGGTTTTTCAAAACACCCCTTATAACGCCGTAGCATCCAGATCAACAATTATGTCTCACACTCGCCTTTCCCCTTCATTTTCTCCACCCGTATAATACGCTGGAGCCGAAAAGATATCATTGTGTATAAAAATTTTCGTCGTATCTTAGTCAATCGTTTTATCTCAAGTTTCCTTTGAAGCGGAGAAAAAAATCCCAATTGAATAACAATATAGCGACCGTTCCGTCTCGCCCCGTCCCCGCCCCGCCCCTGTCACTGCCCGCGCCTTGTCGAATAGCCGGTAAACAACGCAGGAAACATTACGCTATAGATTTTCACTGATAGTCTCAAGAAAGAGCTCTGTCCGGCGTGGTTTCAAGCACAAATTGAAAGACCTGGGAAGATTAAAGTTTCAAAAGAGCTTCTCAATAAGCAAACACATTTTTGAGTTCCTTGACGCTTGCGATATAGTTTGAGTACTTGCACTTCGAAGAAGGAGCTTTATCCAGCAAAATATAAGCGAGATAAGGAAAAAAAACGCGTGGTCTTAAGAAATATGATATCATTTCGAAAGCTACAGAGCTATAAAGGGGTGTTTTGAAAAAACGACGATGTGGGGCTGTAGCCTCGTCTCACCTTTCGAATGGTTACTAACACTCTTATGAAAAGTTCCTCTACAGCGAATGAGATCGGTTTTTCTTTGTCCTCTGTTAGTCAGAAAGAATCCTCATTTGCCTTCGGCAAAAATGTGTTGATTGTAATGGTTCATCTTGAGTAATAAAGATGCTTTCGAGCCTATTTAAAGAATCACAACAGCGAAACGTCATTATCTCCAACAGGCTGATATGTCACATACTCCATCTCCCGTTGTTCATATTTGCGGACTCCAAAAGTGTGTTTTGTAGCGGCAAGACGATTGCCATCTCTCCAACACTCATCAGCCAACTAGTCATTTGTCATTAGAAACTTGATTTGTCTGTCCACTTTATACCCATAACGATTTTTTGCTCTCTCAACTGTTCCATGGTATTCAGCTGTTCGTTGTTCTCAATTATTTTGTGCAATTGCATCCAAAAACTAATGCCATTTTGCCTTTATCAATGGGTTACTATTCACCTTCGGCACTGAAGCAGATATGATGTTTGAAGAAATAAAATGAGTGCAAAATTATAGATTTTTTAATTTTTTACCAATGACCTGTGTACGCTGAATAAGGAAATCACGAGATTTGTGATTCAATAAGAGGGAAACCCATTGAAAAAGCCATGGTGGCGTGAACAAATCGAGTGGAGTTGGATATTTTTCCTACTAGGGAGACTGTATTGTGTTTACTTCGTAAGCGCAGGAAACTGATTAACGACATGGCGCATTATTCCGTGTTGTGGAGGGAACTAAGTTTTTTTAGAGACTACTAGGCAGGGATAACGATGATACTAGAAAAAAGGCCACATAACCAAATAGTATTGAAAGCATCGTGTTAAGAACAAAGTGGTCCATCGCCTTCCTATTGCCCTTCGTGAACAAAAGTGCACTTTTGAAAGACATGCTCAAATGGTCTCAAATAGCCTACACCGTGCGCATAGAAAAAGAGCATAAACGGAGCACCTAAAACTGCACAGAGAATAGCTATTTCGAGGCTTTGATACTAGGCGAGCTTCTCTTGTTAGACATAGAGAATAAGCGGATAACATAGACGGTAAGTCTAGCAAGAATGAAATCCGTTCATCAAGCCATTTCATCTCCAGCGAAATAAGCGCACCTACAGAATAAGAAAAAACCGGTTTAAGCAAGACGGTAGTTGTGGTTGAAATACCACCACACACTCCATGGCGTCAGTTAGTGCATCACCGTCTGTATGACCACTATGCGGGACGGGAAATTTAAAAATTAACCCTAAAAGTAGATATAACGATTGCGTGAGTCTGAAATGGTATAACTAGTCTCTCGTAAAGCATGCGGAGGCAAATACATTGACGAGCATGGTACACCACTCTGCGTCCGTTTTGAAGAGCACCTAGCGGGAAAACTTGGGGCCAAACAAGACACTCCACTAGGCACGTAAAGAAGACAGTAACATATCGGCAAAAATTCGATGCCAAAATCAGTATCCTTGCACAGGAATATAAGAGTCCTTAGTGAAAAACTCTTGGAACTTTCTGGATAATACCAAAAATGTAAAAATTAATCGCAAGGAGCAGTGTTTCGTGATCATACGTGTCTTCCAGCCATACCTCAAACTGATTTCTTCTGACCCGAGCCAAGCACAGTCCTGCCATAAACAAAACTCTGTGCAGTTTGTTTCTAATGGAGAACTGTTAGCAAACTCGTTTTTGGTCATCAATTCAACGCAGATTTTTTCGATCAATGCCGAGATTAAATTATAGTTGATCCAAAGATTATACTGACATCTCACACTCTCCTAGACATGTCCAAGAAGCTCAGATACTATGCTTTCTGAGTTGCGACCTCTACGAACAACATTCCAGTGGGCTTTTAGTCTGCCAAAGATAGTATTTCCATAATCTAAGAGAATTTACATGGAAATCGAAGCATAAATCAGGCGGGATGTGGATCATGCTGATCATCACCGCTTAGAAAACGACGACTTTATTCCAAACTAGTTGTGAAAAAAGAATGGTGAAAGGTCTATGTTTCCAAACTGTTTGCCGCCAACATGGCTAGGAGGTGTTCGAGATGCCCAACTGCGAAGTACATCGGGAGGTCAACGCCTCAGCAGGGCCATCCAAACTGAGAAGCAGTGCGATGTCTCCACCCGAAAGACCAGCTAAGAATAAACCGTATCAGAAACCACCGCAGTCTTTGTACCTACTAGTCGCAGGGTGGTAATCTTCCTCCGATACACAGAGGCTTGATACTGCTTTGATGTGGTGAAGATGTGAGAAAGTTTCGGCTAGACTTACCTCGGGGCTCCAGCGAACGGAACGGCTGAAGCGGCACAGTTACCCTGTCTGAGGGCTCGCCTATCAGTGAAGACGCGCAGTCCAAGTATCCAGGTGAAATTACTGTAGACCACACCTTGTTAACGAAGACCAATGTTCATTGAGAACATCGAACCTTCAAAACCTGTTTCGTTGGCCAAAACTTTCAGTAAGGGTGAAGTTTTTGTGAAAGAAGGAGCTGTGAATCCTTTAAATGGTGAAACTACTTGCATGGATCATTTAATAGAAAGCTGTAAAAATATCAAAGATCACATAGCCAAATATTCTGTGCAACTCGCTTCATCTCTGTTCCGTGTATTCTGTGATGGATCGTAATTCTTTCTGTCAAAGCATTTTTACCAGATTTTCTATTGGAATTTCGACTGAAGTCAAGACTTCTCATAGACTTAAACATTGCATGCAAAATTGTTGTTCCTTTCATTGATCCAGAATCATGCAAATCTGCCATGATAAGTAACTTTGATTCTAATGACTTCTTCAATAATTCTTGCTGATGAGATTAACTGTAGTAGAGCGTACTGAATTGAGAATGGAATGCTTTACTACAATGAACACTTATTATTTTCCTGATGTTTATTTTGCGAAGTTCACGTGCAGTAAATCCACATGACAGTAACCTTTCATTGGAAACGGCTAGGATTTCACAAGGCGAGAACAGTAAAGACGGACAAAAACAATACAAGAGAACTTTACGAGAACATAAATAAGGCAATGGCAAATCTCACTTCATAACAACGCGATAGGGCGCATAGAATAGCCGTAG
Organism: Parelaphostrongylus tenuis; assembly: GCA_019055375.1. NCBI lineage: Eukaryota > Metazoa > Nematoda > Chromadorea > Rhabditida > Metastrongylidae > Parelaphostrongylus > Parelaphostrongylus tenuis. The sequence goes on from JAHQIW010002965.1 coordinate 62,362, forward strand.
AACCTTAGGATAGACAGCATAGAATGTTTGAAGATTTGTTTATGTACAAATATACTAAAATAAAAATAAAGAAGCATACTTGAAGAATTAAGTCACATTTGAGTTTCTTACAAAGGGTTAAGTTTTCGTGATGATAGAAAGCAACAGTGACGCATATAAAAAAAGGAAAATAAAAATACAAATTAAATTGGAACTAGATGATACGAAATGATAAAAATATTTATACACTTTGTATAGTGTATATGTATATCAACATAAACAAAGGCCCGTAGTGATGATATGAGAAAATTCACGAATGATACTATAAGACCATCATTATCAACTACCATAGGTATAGAGACGGGATGTGAAGTAGTTGCATACTAGTTTTAGTATTTATCTAATTGTAAATTCGAAGGCTTAAGCCTTGTTACATTCGAACATTTAAAATGAAATAGTACTACTCACATTCTGAATTAGTTATGGCCTCAATTTTTATATTCTTCGACAATATATAATTAGATAAATCTCTACGTGATTGAATGAAAATCTAAAAGCTAGGAAACTAATACACTAGAGTAGACGCTAACTACGGAAGCTATTCATAAGATACAATGAAGATTAGTTTATCGTTACGATTATAAGCGGAAAAAAATCTCACTAAGAGTTTGTTTGTGTATTAACACCAGTTTGCTTTTATAACGACAATCTAAGTGTAATGTTGAGAAGAAAAGAGATTTGTGTTCAGAGGAATGTTAGTTGTCAATTCAGGCATTGACGGCACTAGTATCTATTTGAGTTATGCTATTCTATTCGAGAATTTGCCACGCGACGTCGCAACACAGATCGCAGTCGGTTAGTCGGTAACGGACAGTCGAATCGTCTTGGGACCGGTTTCATCACATTACATTCCATATAGTTGAATAGTGGAAACCAGAACTCTTTCCGATGATGATTTTGTGCAGACAGCTGAAAAAAAGTTTCCTAGGGTGTGGGCAAAAGAGTTGAGAACGGAGTTTCCGGGACCGCACTGACCCGTAACGTTGGATGTGCGACCATTGTATGATAAGACCAAAATACTCGAGTACAAATGAAGTACGATAGTATGACGTCAAGTGTATAATGGCCACGTGAAATAACTAGAAATACTACACCAGTCAAAGCAACGAGCCAGTAGAATACGTGTAAAAGACGCCATCTTCGTGGAGAATCTGAAATACATTCAATATTACCAAAAAAAAAAACATTTTTTGGAACTATTCTGAATGTTTATCGCGAAGTTTTAGAAAAAGTTGATCTTATGGGACATTCAATATTCTCAGACTATCGTACGAAATTCTCCCCACCGCAAAAAAAAATGCTCGCGTGCAAAATTCTTCGTCAACTGCAAAAAAATTCTTCCGGAAAATTGGTTTTTCTATTCTGAGAATGGCTAATCAATAATTCCTTCAAAATGAGCAGATGTGAAGTTAATTTGAAACTTTTGAATTCAGAAGATTTCAGTGCTTTTGCCTTTTTCGAAGCCGTTTTGATTAAAATCGACTGTCCATTACCAGCATCGCTGGCACGATGTGGTTTTTCGTAATGATGCTTATTCTAGTCTTTTAGAGTAGGTACGGCTCGAATAAAATGTCTTCATTAGGCAGCGTCAATCAATATAAGATGGTTGTTCATTAATTGATAGTTCGTCGATGACAAAATGTCTCCTATGCGTCATACATCCTTGCAGATATTCAGGATGATACTGTCACCCTAAAGATCAGTCAATTTGAGCTGTGCTTACTCCAGAAGTGACTTGATGTGATGGCGGACTCATTTCGCGAAAACATTCTGCTGTGGGCAATCGACCCGATCAACGCGATTCTGAAGAAGGCGAGGGCGATGTGATGCTAGCCGAATACAAGGTTTATAACAACCTCATGTTAACTCAGTCATTTAGAACAAGACGTTCTTTTCTCAAAAAAAAAGAAAAAGTTATTTTGATGTGGGACTAGATCTGGAACATATTGGACATTGTGCATTCAACACAGTCATACACAGTACCCTGCGTGGCTGCTTTGAGCTGTACCTAAATCATCTCCCTGAAGGCTTATTTTTGTGCACAGGATTGTTCTGCTGAAGCTCTCATGATCATTTGATAGCTCAAATAAAGCAGATGTTTTAGCGGGTGAAGATTGTCGTAGACTTTTTTCCAACGGCTTCATTAACGAGCAATTTGACGTGTAAATGAATGTTATTTGAATACTAATCGCTATAATGAATCATAGCTATTGTATGCCATTTCCTAATTCAAAAAAAGGAAAATAAGCAAGGACAATGTGAAAATGCACCTCCAAATGCTGACAGCATGTATTTAGATGATTGAGTACACTAATGTACAGTAAGTGAGCAATAGCATGCAAAAAATACTGAAAGACCATCGTTTCTTTCGTAAATCCTCTGTACTGACGCCTCCCCCCCCCCCCCCACTGAGTCTTCTGATTATAAAAATTTTATCCCGTAAAGTCCACAGGTTTTCAGCTTTTTTAGTTATGAAAAAGTTCCTGCTCATCGCTAAAAACGAGCAAGTCATAGAGGATGAAAATTATGCACCCTTTGAATGCGAGAGTATGCTGAGAACCGTACGGTGTGTAGATTTCGATATGCGGGCCAGTGCATGTTTCGGACCGAATTTACAAACTGTGGAACACATATTCTTTCCATTCTGCTTCATCAGAACTAAATTTTAAGCCACTCAAACCGTTTTTGACCATATTCACAGTTTGCGGACCAGATAGTCGAACGTCGAGCTCAAATTATTTGTACGGCGCCCTTTCACTGCTTACTAACTACTGAGTATGTATTGATTCCAATGCACACTTCCATTCCCTCCACATACACAATTTAATTTTGGTCAGCCACGTTGTGATTGGTTGGCTTTGGAAACATTAACGTGGAATATATCATAAATTCCAGTCTGGTGATGCATGTGAATTTTGCGCCATTATTACTTTAGAATACATTTAGGACTAGCAACTTAATTACAGGTACCTTTACTGTATAGAATTTATTCACGGAATGAGTTGGAACACATGACACCGGCATAAAATGATATGCCGGCGTAAAAAAAAAACTTTTTGAACCATTCATTATGCATCATTTATCACCAATGATACATTTAGGCATTTCCGGTATTACTGTGAAGTTGCGATGAATAAAAACTCAAAAGTATTCAGTCTTCTGCAAACGACAGAGAGAGAGAGAGAGAGAAAGAACGTAACATAGAAATCATGAGACATTTTACTGTATATCAATATTCTAACTTTAAAATGATTAGAACATCTCACAGAAAGTGAAACCTACATTCTCCGATGAACAATGCACTGACGACTAGTACTATCGTATGTCCACTGTAGATGTAATCACCACAAAGCGTATCCTTACCACTTACGTTCAATCCAACACCAGCCACCATCTTCAACCCTCTCAACACTATCTCCCAAAATGTGCCATTCTTGCCCTAAAGTTGGAATCAATCACAAAACTATCACAGACAAAAATTTATCCCACTTCCTCCCGCTAAAAAAATATGCTCAAAAGCAACGACATGATTTAGGTTTTTTGCTTCTGTTGCTATTTTCAACTAAGTGGTATTTTTGCTTTTGAAGGAGTGCATGTGGCGCAGTGGGTAGACGTGCATTGCGTCGCACACAAGGCCGAGGCTTCGATCTCGCGCTCGTGGCTCACCAAGCCATCTATCCCTCTGGGGTCGAAAAACTGGTACGAGATTGGTATAAGGCTTGTCTGGGAGAACAAGCAACACTGACTCGGTACCAGCGAGAGGTCACCGTGAGCCATTGTAAAGGCCAGATATGCGTCCAATCACCTCAAACGAAATTAAAAATTAAAGACGAATGTATGACGCATCCCTCAGGGATTGATCAACGCTGAGAGCTTTCTCCTTCATCTTTTCATGGTATTTTTGTCACTGGAAACATCTTCAACCTTTTACACAGGCGTATAAGTCATTGTTATAATCAACAAACCGCTGATCACTCGAGTTTTCGAGATACTTGTTTCCAAAATTTCTCGCTAAGGTCTGCGTATTTCCATAATGTCGAATTTTTTTCTCAACGTATAAATGTTAGTCTAAATACTCGTAAGGTTCCTCCGTATCTAGGTAATAAAATATCACGTCCATACTGCGTTTTCTCCTTGTTGCTAAAGAATACACAAAAATCAAAAGAAAGTTGAAAACTTCGTGAACAGTTAGAACATTATAATCCACGCTAGTTTATTAGGAAAGCAGACTTTTTTTTTGTCAAAAACTTCTAAAACATACGAATTTCGGCGAACAGAGGAAGTTTGGATCGGCAACGGGCACCTGAGTCACAATCATCGTGACGCAACGCATCAAGTATAATAAGGAACCGACCATCATCAATCGTCGGAACATAATCCATCGATGTCTACAATTATACAACTTAATGAATAAAAATGAATTAAGAGAAACGATCTAATGATCAGCTGATTTTCTGAAATTATGTGGAAAAACTGGCCAATCGCCTTCTCTATGGAAGAGAATCAACATTCTCTACTGCTCGCCTTTGAAGTAATAGAAACAGGTCGATTTTCTCAGCTGTGAATGCTACGAAATCGAACCAACGACCATGCGTTTTAAGGAGAATACATCTAGTCACTACACTAGACGTATGTCGGTAGCGTTCTGAAGTTTTCAACTTCTTCGCACTCGTATTACTATCCATTTTGAGTTTCCTTGGACTCAGAAGGTTTTTATTGCACTATGTATCTTCATTTGCTATCTAATTGAAACATATCAAAATAGGAAGGGTGAGAGCAAAATTGGCGCTCTGTTAATCGGATGATTTGCAAAGGACTTCTTTTCCAAAGAGCTCATTGCCTATTACTTGTCAAACACTGACTATCAATTCATTTCAATCCCTGTGATGAATCATGGCTGTTGTGTGGAATGTGAGGATAAAAAATGCCGAAATAATTTCGAAATCGATGCAAAACTATTCAAGTGCTGACAGCAATGTGCTTGCTTGTTGAACCATAGCAACGCATACTAAATAACATCATACATCATCAAAAAACATAAGACGATGGGGCAAATTTCCTTCCGCAATGCCCTCTTCTTTATAACACCATAGTTGTGTTAGTTATTGTAGAATAATTTCTTATGCTAAGAAATCCGATAACATCATGATGACGCAAAAATTGCCAGTATTTGTTATAGAAAGACACAAAAAAAGAGAAAGTGGACAAAGGACGGCGCTCACCGATGAAACAACATCAACAGCAAAACGCTGGCAAACGATGACAGCATGATGTACTCGCAAATCTTCAGTCCATTCTGATAGTACGTTACCAACGAGAATGTGATATCTGGTAATGGAGGTTGTTCTGGTACCCGCTCGTGAACGAACGACAACACAATCTCGTTCAGTACAGCAGCAAATGCAAGTAGTATAAAAGAGATCTGGAAAAAATTTGAATAACTGTTTGTAAGAATAAAAGAGCTTTGAAAGTTGGCTAACTATGCTGCAGCCAGTTTGACCTATTCAAAGTGAAACGAGATTCCTGTTATTAATTATTTTATTTGTGTTTATAATTCGTCTTCATATACTATGCGGGTCCCATCAATTTCTTCATTGATTTATTTACTCCTCTCTATGAACTACGAAGTCTTCGAATTTGAGTGCGGATTCGGCTATCCATTGAGGAGCACGCTTTTCATTAAGATTAGTGGATGAATGCTCGTCGATCTGATTCTCTGAACAATCATGCGGCAGCTCTTTTAGAGCACTTTCACGAACTCTCTAACATGCATGGATTAAAATGAGCTTTTCCATGCAAGTATAAGAACAATTTGTTGTCCTTGGAAGGACGTGTGGTTTGGCTGGTTTGAGATAAAATTGAACCAGCTACCATTCGTGCACTGCTACTGCACGGAATCTCCAACCTGTACCAAGCCAATGCTATGTTCAGTGATAGTTCCAGTTTTACACAATGTCACCTCTCACGTGGTGTCTAAGTTTGATCATTGGTATGGCACAGTGTCATGTCGACCATCCTAACAACGTGACAGAAGTTCAATGTTCAAATCAGTGAATTTAAATAATGTGGTGATGGAAGCACCAATAACGAGAATTTCGGTTATGAATTAGGATAATTTATGCTGGAAAACACTCTAGATTGACCGTTGTAAACCAGTGTTACTCGAGTTTCACCCAATGGAGGAAAAAACCCGGTGAAAAGCGTAATATCTAAATCATATCAAAAGGAATTTGCTTCACCGTTAAGATTCCTGGCTTGTGACTTGGACAAATGTTAATCTACGTGTTATAAAATTGAATTCGCTTATCATATGGCGCGTGTAGCACAATGGTCAGGGGTGACCTGGCATGCATACTTGTTAGTTCTCGTTCAATCACACGCCTAGCTCAGTAAACCTTTCACTGATCCGCGGTCAGCAAGATTGATACCAGGTCTATAAAAGGATAAAAAGTCTCGGCGTTGATCAATCACTGAGGGATGCGCCATGCATTCGTCTCTAATTTCTAGCTTCGTTTGAGATGATTGAATGCATATCTGGCCTATACAATGACTCGAGGTGGTCCCGTTGAACCGAGTCAGCGCTGCTTATCCTCCCAGACAAGTCTGAGACAAGTCTGGTACCAATTTACCGAGCCCAGAAGGATGGATGGTTTGGTGAGCCATAAGCGCGAGATCGAACCATTGAGCTCGTGTGCGACGCAGAGCACTTCTAACACTGCGCCACATGCGCTCTTACCAGATCTATAGTCTGGGAAAATTGTAGAAGTGACTGAAGAGATTGCTAAGTTGCCGCAAGCTGCTGTATAAAATATGCATTAATTCACCGCTTCTGTATTAAGAATAGAGCAGAATGTTAGGCGTATACTTCAAAATTTACCAACCTCCAAAATCCTACAATTTTACTCTATCTCCATCGTCGTTAATCAGAAAAAAAAGTTATTATGAGCGAAGTTAACAGACTTTCTATATTTGTGGTCTTGAAAATCTATTAAAAATGTGAAAAATGTTTCCATCTTGGCAAAAAATAAAGAAGAGGAACTGTCAATTCAACATTGACAGAGACGCATATGGATACCTTGAGACAATTCACGACAAATGAAGAAAGCCGAACAAGAAAAAGTCAAATTCAAAACAGCGCCCCTGGTAGTGGGACGCGGAGTCAGTGGGAGTATGTATGAGGTCAAAAGTTCTACAGATCACTTAGAATCTGGATATAAACAAGATCTGATATCATGTTCTGAGCCTTTCATGAGGTTTACTAAGCCACTTATAAAGTGCTAGCCACGTGTCTCTGGCTTCTAACCTCTTCAGTAACACGGTGTCTCTTCGCTCAGTCAGTTCTTCGACGACATATCCCCTACACAGAGGAATCGACAACAAACTTTTACATTTGATGCACGGTAAAAGAATCGTCGCGGCGTTCTTCCAGAGTGAGTGGTTGTCGACTGCATGGCGTACGGATGTTACGTGAGCATATATAATAAAACCTCTCAATCAACTATTTTGAGACCTCGCTCAAATGTGTTACCACAATATGTTGCTTTTAGTATTTTTAGTGTTATACCTCTTTTCAACTAGAGTCATTTGAAAGCTAAAAATAAAATCCACGAAACTTTTGATAATCAGTGATTTGTTAGTCACAATCAGAACACTTTGTTGATATAAAAGGTCAGAATACTCCCAGCAATAACACCGCACGAAAGAAAGATTGCAACAAAACATTGTTTTTTTTTATAGGCTAAATTTCGGAAATTGGAAGAATATGAATGCTTTGAAGGCTGATGGTGGAAAGACAAGAAGGATTTTATAACTTTTATTCATGTTAGAAAAGGTTCGCTGTGTAGAAACTGGAAAATAACAAAAAAAAAAATGGAAGGCTTCGAGGAAAATGGCTAGAAAATGCTATCTTAAGCTGTGGTTTGAAAAAATTTTCTCACTGGGTATGGTTTCCGATGTGCTTCTTTCTTATTTCAGATTCAGTGCCACCATATTCGGGTTTTCGCTACAACTAAAAGCTTCATTAATCCTTGAAAGATGCGCCATGTACTGGGATTCGTTTATAGAAATATAAAAGTGCTTGACTTCATGCTTGGCCTAGACAATAGTTTACAGCGACCTACCGATATATGAAATTATTCGTTCACCACCAGTTTATTACTGCCGAAGGGATATGTCGTTGATCAAGGGGTCAAAGCAAAAGCCCCATTTTCATGTTTCATAAAGGACAGAAAGAACAAAGTTCTTGCAGTTGAACAATCTCTTAGAGATGCGCTATGAACTCACTTCAAGGAGCATCGCTGAAGGTGAATGATTAGATATTACGGCTTTAAGATGATTCGCAAGGGTGCACCGATGTTATCAAGTTTCTCATCCTCACAGACAAGTGTGGTGCTAATTAGTCGATCACGAGGGATGGAAGGCTCAATGAGTCATGAGCGTAGGACTGAATCATCTACCACGTGTGCATCACAGAGTACCTCTAACCACCACTACGCGTGCTCTCAATTTCCGAATGCAAAATTGTTGATTACTCACCAGTGCTTTAAGACGTTCTTTGGGAAATCGATCATGTGGCGAAGCCGGCTTCTCGTCGTCGAGCATGTTGATGTTCACCTGTTGTGGTATTCTAACGTCTGTCAGTAACGGAGCATCGTCAGCAGTGTCGCTGTCGCTTGCCGTCGAATCCGTCGAACCGCCACATACTCGGCGAGTCATCGCGGCACTGCACAAGCCACGAGATGATGACGACGACCCTGACGACGTCGGCTCATCGTCCATCGCTGAAACAAGGGGGCTGAGCAGATATTTTTTGTACCTCTGGAATATGCTAATCTAAAAGTAAGTGAGACCGTTGATCAGAGAACATTGACCTTTTGACTGGTAATTTATTTCAAATAACAAACACAAGCAGATGCGCACAAAACAATGTAGCACAAAGAATTCTCGATTATAATCCATATGGATGTTTTGCACCAGCGTCGAAAACAGAGTATAGAGGAATAAAGAGATGGTATTTAGATATCAATGTGTCATGATAAGTTGTCGTACCGAAAAAGCATAAGCTTAAGCTTCGTTTCTATGAGTGATTCTATGAAAGATTTCGTTGTGGAACTCGCTCAAGGTACTTGTTGAGCAGCGAAGTAATTCAGACAAATTTTAGTAAGTAACAAATAAGAGAAGGCATAACGAAGCCAAATTCACCACCCACAAAAGTTGTACCAAAAATCTCGCATCACATACTATGATATTCTCTTTCAAATCAAATCCAGACATGTAATTTGAAGAAGTACGAAAAAGTAAATACCAGGGAAGATTATACAAAAATTACAAGCTCAGTGGTTCAAAAAAGATAAGAATTTAGATATTTATGTTTAAATTTACAAATTTCAATGCAGAAAAGGACTTGCTTAACTTTGCCGGTCTTCAGGCACAATCTTATCCACTATCGGGCTGTAGCATAAACGAAATGAGCAGTTTCTTACCACAAGTGTTAAAGGCAGAAGAAAAAAAGAAGTTGAAGTAATTTAGCTAATGAGTGAGCACCGTTCCTCAGTGGCATTACCTAATTATTGGAAAAAAAACACATAAAATGTGATAATTAACTCTCCTTCACATATTCAACAAAAAACTATTGTAACTTTGATAACTGTTAAACTCAAAAGCGCCGACATTTAAACTACTAGAACCTAATTAAAAATAGAAGAGATAATCAGAAAGTCAATAGTTACACTTCGTTCTCTTTCTTTTTCGAAGGACCGCCAAAGACAGTCGCCAGAAGTTAGGATAGCTCTATTTAACAAAATCTCAAAACAATATCCTTACTCAGTGTGATGGGAGACTGCTTTAGCCTAGTTCTAGATCGAATCATCGACTACTCGTGTGTAAACGCACTAGGCCAATCATTACATTTCCTTCAATTCCATATGGAAGTAAAGTGAAGCAATAAAGGAAAATACGAATGAAGTGAATCAAACGAACACGATGACAGAAATCGGTGCTTGATTTGTCATCATTGGTTCGTCAGATGGTGAAAACCACCCGTTAAAATAACGAGAAAATGACGAAAAACTGGACTAATCACAATAAATCGTCGCAAATTTATGGAGAATTGACGGTGGATATGTGGATGACGATGAGGAAGAGCTGATGTTACCCAGGCAACATCACGTGGAGAAGAGATAGAAGACTTTTTGCAGCTGTCGGTATTCGCTAGCAGAGGCTGTGAAGAAGTCGGTACAGTGGATAGAGAGAAGGCAAATGTTGCTGACATCACTAATCCTCCTTTTTCAATGTCATTAAATTTGCCTCAATTCTGGACAACGCCAGCATTTCTAACACTTATCAACAGATGAGTTGTACACTAGTATTATAACATTATGCTCCTTTTTCATTGTAATTTGGAGAATGAAATATTCCGGGTGATCAATCCGTTACGGATGCAGCATGCTCAGATGCCAAACGCAGCGTCGAAGAGTGACTCAATTCATATGTAGCCTCAGCCTATGTAGTGACTCACAGAGCCTACCAAATATTAAATCAGTGGTTTTATTTGCGCAGACAAGTGTGGCACCAATTTATCCATAGCATAAGGATGAAGAGCCTGGTTTGTTCGAGACGCCTGATTGCACTTACGCCTGCGTGAATTACAAAGCATCTCTAAACACCACACTCAGCGCTGCATTGTATTACCTCTTTCTATTTGAGTATAACCTCATTGACGTCAAATCAATACGATTCACTTAAAATTGGGAGTAAGTCTGCGAAGCGATAAAATACACAGTATCGAAAGGGTAGCGGTTGAAAGCGTGCTGTGAGACACTAAGAGGTACAATTCGGTTAGACGGCGACAATTTTATGAAACGATCTCATTCGCTGTACAGAAACTTTTCATAGGAGTGTTAGTAATTATTTGAAAATCTGAATCTTTGGCTAGAGCCCTACGTGGTCGGTTTTTCAAAACACTCTTCTACAACGCTGTAATATCTAGAACAAGATTAAGTTTCACACGATCACGTGTTTTCGTTTTCTTATCGCGTTTACATTTCGCTGGACAGAATTCCTCCCTTAGATTGCTATTACTCATATTATAGCACAAGTTTCGAGGAACTCAAAAATGTGCTTGCTTTTTGCAAAAGCCCAATAGGATCTATGATCCCCTTTGGTCTCTTAATTTGTGCTTTAATTCTCGCCGGACAGAGTTCATTTTATGGACTATAAATAGTCAGCTTTCGGCTTCCATTGAATTATAACGCGTCGTAAGAATGAAAGCGAAAGGAGAGTGTGAAACAAAACTTTGTTCTGGATGCTACAGCGTTATCAAGGGGTGTTTTGAAAAAAACGGCGACGTGTAGTTGTAGTCAGACATTTAAGCTTTCGAATGACAACTAAACCTCCTATGAAAAATTTCTGTCCTGCGAATGACATTGCCATAAAAATTTGTCGCCGTCTAAGCGATTTGTACCCATTGGCGTAGGCCTTTTCTAATTTATAAAGGTCCGCAACTGCTTTCGTGGTAAAAACCCACAAATGCTCCGGTAGGGGTAATACAAAATTCCAGGAACACTGCACTGGTCCTGCACTCGGTGGTACTCATGAAGACAATAAGACACTCAAGTGGCAGCCGAACTCACACAAAAATCAGAAGGACTCATATCGCGGCCGTAGGATGATGAATCGCTTAGAACAAATACTGGGACTCGCACAATATGTGAACTAGGGTCAAATAATAAAAGTAACAAGTAAAGCGCGGTACAGCGAATGAAATTTGTATAAGCTATCCAATATATTCATATAAATTGATGTTTTCACGGGTTTGTTGAGTATTCGCAACGATTAGCAATAAACAGCAGCCAGGAAATCTTCAGCTTCCTTATTTATTGTCTTTTCTGCTTTCGCATTCTCCTTCTTCCTTCCTGTTTTACTTACTGTTTTACGCTCTTACCATCTCGTCACCACGTGTGTTTTGTATTCTCTCTCTTCTCCCATATTTTAGGTATACTTTCACTGGAAATTAGACACTTTTAGCACTTTTTTTGATCTCTTATCGCACTGTTTTTCACTGTGCGGACCCCAGTACTTCTAGTATTCATAATCGTTTGATCGTCTCCTTCATGAACGACGTAGAATACCAACTGAGCGAGTCTCCTTGCAATCTCGAGGATAGCCTGGCTGTGACGTTCCATAGGGCGTTGTTGTTGAGTGCCGGAGAGAGTTAGGGGGGTGAGGCTCGGCTCCACGCGCGCCGCGACGAGCATCACAACCACTCGGTCACGGCACCCCCATTAGGCATCACAAACAAATTTCTGCAAGAGACTTTACTTCTTCCATGAAAAAAAAAACCTTTGCTGCTCATTCCATTTTGTATGATAAGTGCAACAAAACTAATCGAAAGTTGGAACAGATCTTCGAAAATTACATAATTTGTGATATAATAAGATCAAGCAAAGAGCTAGAAGAGGAGTCCTAATTTTCAAAAGAATATAATGTGAACGGTCAGAGAAATTCTCGGTGTTCAAAGCTCCACAGGCGGACAAAGAAAATACAGATTACTCACATAATGTTGGAAAAACGCCAAGAGCTCCTCTTTGTTATTAATTGTTTTTAGCGTTTCTAAGCAACCTATCTAGTGCATATACACTGCAGATAATTTTCGCTCTTTTATTACGCCTCGGTTACTGAAGAAAATCAAGCAAACTGCAATGATTCTTACAAAGTGACGCGATTTCTAGAAAAACTCCGGATTTCTTTCGAAACACTCAATGCATAATATGATTCTAAATGACTTCATTTATATAATCAATGCATTCGATATCGATTTTTCACGAAAACATTTGTAAAAAAGTGCCTATGAGTTGGTGGATTTGTTTTCATTGGGTCATAGAAAAATTACTTCGTTACTAATATAACATGAATCATAAGCATATTTGTTAAGATAATGAATACTCTTATGGAGAGTAGTAACTGTCTGATGTGAAGAGGTGCATCCTCAACCTATACTGCACCATAAGGACACTATGGTGTTCACAGTGTTGTAGACCTCTAACAAACATTAATGCAAAGTTCGGCACATTGGCCAATCAATTAGTCCAAAACCTTTTTTTAGAAGGCAATATGTCAAAATAAGTCAACCTGAAGAAGAAAACGATCTCAGGGAACCAGTTCGTTGCGCCGTTATTGATGACTGATTGCTAGAAAATACTGATTTCAGCAAGCACTGAAACTACACATCCATGGGAAGCGATTTTCTGTTATTTGACGAGAGGGAAGAGTCGAACTCACGCATGAAAATACTACAAGGGTTATTAAATCCGCTACAAGCGGGTGCTATATAAGATTTACTGAAGAGTCAATGAATCTTTCATATATTTGTAAATAATAAAAATATAGCTTCAGGCAAACTTCGCTTTATTTGGAAAACGTTGCATCCGTGATGACGAAGTGGTTCAAGACAGCACGTCGAATTTCTGAGGTCTCATCAGTCGAAGAGAATAAGAACCGAGATGAGGAGAGTCGTGTATCACTAACATAAATATTTAGTTAACTACCGTGATATACCAGTATGCGTGCCGCAGAAACTTTGAACAACATTAATAAGTGTGAAAATAACAATAAACTTTCAAAAGGAAAATCCGGTAAATCCTATCGAAATAGCAAAAAGCACTGAAAGACACCGCATTTGACAGCTGTGGAAGAGTCAGCTGATTTGAGAAAAGCATCGAAAAAAATGTCTTGCTCAAATTTCAAAAATGACTCTTATCAAGAAATCTTAGCCATCTCTAAAAAATGAAATTCGCTGGAATTTAAACCATATTACGCCTTTTTTTCCGAAGGAAAACTACGGTAGAACATGAGATATACGGTATTGGTACTGCAGATTCGGATTAGTGAAAATCGGAGACACTCAGCAACATCACCTGTCATTCCAGCGACAGCGCAGACAGTGAACAATTGAGTGGAAAGGACATGAAAATATGTATACCAACAAAAACATACGGAAATATTGAACGAGAACTTGATTTTCACCCTGGATTTTTTGTCAAATAGAAAACTGACAAGAAATGAAGTGAACTACTGATTTTTAGACAACTATTCAACTCTTTTACTCGTGGTGCTGAAATATAAGAGCATTATACAGTGAAAACTATTCAAAGAAAAAAGTCCACCCGCATAATTGGTGAGCATATGTCATTCATTGCAAGAGTTTGTAATCATTACAAGAGTTTGTAATTCCCGAAAATTCACATATATGTCGATTTAGAATGATACGATAAATTTATTTTTTTCTGGAATCTTTTAGATGAAATAAACCGACAACAATGAGAGAAGGGGTTCATTATCAGGGGTAACATCATTATTAGCACGTCGACCAAATTATGTTCATCCGACCTAAAAAAATTTGACTAGGAAATTCAAAAAAATCCTTTAGAATGCCACTTAGTTGACTTACTGTAAATTATTGACTAATAGCTGAGCGAGAAAAGACACTGATTCAAAATTTTCAGTGATCTTCTCAAACTCCTAGAAATTACAAGTTCCCACTTTACAGCGTCATCAACACTAAAAATCAGAGGAAATCTCCAACACACAGGAAAAAGCATGATGATTATCAACGGTCTCGATGTAAGCCGACGAAGGTGATAGAAAGGAAATGCTCTGCAGAAAAAGAGACATGGGGATAGTTGAAAGTAGCATGGATGGTGATTGGAAAAAAAATTTCCTCCGACAAAGTCATTTCTCTGAAAAAAGGCTAAGCAAATTGTTGATATAAACTTTGATCCGTGACAAGATGTTATAAAAATGACACCAGTGTATAAATGAAGGGTCATGTAATGGAATAATCAAAGAGAATCTTGAAGAAAGTGCAAGCTTAGAGAGCAAAACAGAATTTAAGAACTAATAAAAGTAAAATAGAACGCGTATCGAGAAGGAAACATTTATGAATTCACAAGAAAAAAATACGCTCCGGAGACTATCAACATCTAAACTCAGTAGTGTATCAGATAGTCATTGTTTCGTTAGCTAATGTTCATAACACTGTCTTCTTTAAAATGACACGCTCACTAACTCTTAATCGTTTAGTGGAGATACGAAAAGGATACTTACTTTTCATACCTCAGCGAAGATTAAGAGCTGGTGAACGGTTCATTTTGAAGAGGACAGTTAGGGACACTGGGTAACGAAATAATGACTATCTGATACACCACTAACAATATAATTTAAGCTTACTCATTACAATGACTGCTACTTATTACCAACCAATACATGTATATATATATATATACATATGTATATTATATATATCCATATATATGGTGAAAATTATTTGGAAAGCCAATACAAACTGGTTTCGAAGCCAAATGCAGGAACATTTTTCTACCCCATCATTTGAAATACTCAAAAGATGCTCAAAGTGTTATTACAAACCGTTACTTCCCCAACGAGAAGAAGGAAACATAAGTGTCAAGAATATGTTACGAGCACTGCAAACAACTGTAAAAAGACACTGTTTTCTGACTCACTTCTGCACATCAGTCTCCAGATTTTTTTTGTATAACACCTACGCTAACAAGGTAAGTTGACGAATGAATCATCTGTAGAGCCGCTATAATACAGAGGGTAGATGGCTGAAGGTGCATAAAAAGTAAACGAGTGCAGGAAAAGACATCACCCTGGCGACAACACAGCCACCAGTTGGCAAATGGCAAACAATCTGACAAGTCCTAAAACGACTTTCAAGATTTTAGCGAAAGCATCTTGTCTAATCAGCAAATTGAATCATTTGATTGGAAACGGTGCTGAGATCATCTTTGTGATTCATAAGGACGTATCATTCCATCAGTATTACTAGAACATTCAAATGACTATTCTTTACATACCATACGGTCTCAATACGTCCTCATTCGTCTGGTTGTTTAGCAACTGTAATAAGAACGAGACTGTTGATTCCGTACGCGAGTTTGTATGTGACTTAAGATCTGCCCACCCATTCTCTTCATCGAAATGTTCAACGCTATTCAGCGTAGTTTTCTCTGGAATTGCGAGATAACCATTCTAGACTATCAGCAGGTTCTCAGCATATTATCATCGGAAGCAAGACGGCTGTCACGCCATTAGGATACTTCCAAAATGACAACGATTCCCCAGACTGATCGATCACCTGCTTTCCGATGATGTGATAAACAGAATCCTCGGCTAACTAGGTGCCCAAGAGCTTGAAAGTACTAGTGAAAACAGTTTTTGTCGATTACAGAAAATTATCCGACAGGCATATGCCGCCCTGAAAGTGTTCGACGAATAAGGGACTCAATGGTAATATCTAGAAGCTCTATGGAAGATTCCTATTGGGATTCAAGAAGGAATATTTAACAAAATAGATTTTCAATACTGTCTCACAAAATCTATCAGTCACCAGATATAAAGGAATGAAACGTCTACAGTGATATTATGAACTGACCAAGAAATCCTACTTCACACCTTCAACTATGGGAAGCTTCCCATTGAATGTAAAAATTCGAAAGATTGAAACATAAGTTGTAAATGAAGAACTGCGATTTAGCGCTATCTGGCATACGGACCTCAAAAGCTTAGGTGCTGTAAAATTCTCTACCACATCGAATTTCGAATTACAGTAGTTCATAGTTCGTTGAAAAGATGAAGATGGAATTCCTCCTCCTAGGCGTTACCCTTACCATAAACCAAGACAAAAAAGCCAAGATTTCAGCTTTGAATAACCACTGAAACTCTAGGAGAAAAGTTTTGCACATTGAAAGCGGTTCTGAACGTCCGCAAAAGAGATTATACAGATTGCGGCCAAAGTGGTAGTGATAACAACGATAGGGCGAGTTCAAGGAACGAAGAGAGGCAAGTACGTGGATACACGACTTCGAGATAAGAGCTGAACGTAACAATAGATAACGAATAAAATTATAATTATTCCACACAATAAATTCAATGATGTAGAGTGCACACCGCTCTACATCATTGGGCTTATTTAAACATCATAAAACTTCAATCGGCGGTCAAATAAAATGATTTCCGATTTCACAAAATGTTCGCAACAAGAGCCATATAAATCTTACATTAGAACGACGGTGACTTGGCCTTTTGACATGAACTTCAGATATCTCAACATACAATGAACTGTATCACGTGGAAAACAAAGCAGTAGGATCTACAGATCTTGGTCAAAAAGAAACAGGTATTCTCATTTTTGTAAGATGAAATTACGATCATTTTCTGAGCTACCAGATGGTTTACACACTTTGTAGAAAAAGCAGAACTCTGTCATTACGTTACTATGGTATTCACCAAAATCATCGTCGTTGATGTTGGCGGCTACTGCCTTAATGCTTTGTCACCTCATTTTCCCTCTTAACATTGTTCATTTTTTCTCTGTGCCGATTCAGTATTCTAGCATCCAGTGTTTTTTTTCCTTCTTTTTGAACGTCGTAGTACTGGTTGAACGCGTCTTCTCACAATCTCGAAGACAGCCCGGCTGTGGCGTTTTGTTGACTATCATAGAGTATTGGAGTGTGGGGTTTGGCCCTATACTCACCGTGACGAGCACCACAACCACTCGGTCACGGTGCTTGCACTGCTTAATACCACTATCCAAAAATTTTCTGACTAAATTCTAGTGATTCATAAATCAATGATAGAGTTATTAGATATGCAGAACTCTTGAGCGGTAAAGAAAGATCGTTTCTACAGTTGTGAGATCTTCAAGTCCTCTAACAATGACAAAAAAGGCGAAATGTGTACTGGTTGATAAGGAAACAAGTAATAATTGAGAGCGTCGATTTCAAATAATCTACATTGAGCGACCGACGAAAATCGATGTAAAATTCATAGATTTTCACCGCGAGATAATTCCCATATTCAACTTTGTGTCCCTATTATAATTCGGGAACATTAGGTAAAACCTTCTAGTTGCTAAGATGAAACGATCTGTGCAGATAAAAAGCGAAGCAATATGAGGAAACAAGAAGATAAGAGCAAAGGTAAAATTAGAAACATACCACAGGCACCGTAGTTGCTCGTCTTTTTCTTCATTACCAGTTGACGACTACTAATAGTATTGTAGTTGTTGATCGATAATAGCAAAGTATTACGCCCCGGCAGCTAAGAGAAAGAACACAGCACTCTTTGATATGATGCACGAAAGGTCAAACAATTGATAACAACGATGAGTAGCCAATCAAGCCAATCATATGAGAGATGAAAATCGGAAAAATGTTGAGCACAATTAGCATAACTGCCATCATCGATGCTTTGACAGTGTTTCAAAGTTCGACGGCAGAAACGAACAACATATGGCAATGGTAAGTTGATCATAGGACGTTGACCCAAAACTGATGACTGAAGCTACTTAGTGACCCCAGAGTTCATTATAAACAATGGCTCGGTCAATGTCCAGGTGAAGGGATAGTGGAGCAATCCAGGGTCAACCAGGCCACTTGTTCAATCGCGATTATAGGGCAAATTATTAGCAAACTGTGTGGCACAAAGCTATCTCAGATCGACAATAGCCAGCTGCTAGTGAGGAGGATTTGGAATACTTTGGCAGAGCTATTAGGTCGTTGCATAAGTTTTGGCACTAGAACAATAAATAGCAAACTTGTTAACAAGAAGTAAATAAAATCGTATGATTTGTGTAACGTTCAGCTGCGTATTTTCTTGTGATCAATTTGGTATGCAACATGCCTATACCTACTTGAAGATGAAGCCGTCTTGGGAAAAAATTCGATTGCTACTCATGCACGAATGGTGCGTTGGGGGAAACGCTAGTGAAGCGGCGCGCACGATAAATAGAGCTTCCTGTGGGACGGCCTGAGCACGACTGATCCGCCAGACTGTTCTTGCTAACTCTGAACTCCGCGAACCACTTCCTAGCCATCCATTCTGTAAGCTATCACCACCCCAAGCTCCATTAATTTTGCGCGCCCTTTCACTAGCATTTTCCCTAACGCACCATTCGTGCATGAGTAACAAGTGAATTTCTTCCCATGGCAGCTTCATCTTCAAGTAAGTATAGGCAAATTAAATACCCGAATGTTCGCAAGAAAATGCATAATCGAACGATACAAAAGTCATAGAATTTTAATTGCTTCTGGTTCATAAATTTAATGTTTATTAATCTAGTGTCAAAACTCATGGAACGATCTAATATCACAAGTTTTTAAGAAGACTCAATTTTACCAGCTTTCAACGACAGTGATAATGAAGAAGGTATTAGATAGCATTCTCCACAAACATCGGAAATTTTTGTCTTCATGCACTTTACTAATACATTAGGTCAGTTTCTTCATGACAATCGTATATCAAGGACTTGCTCTATGGCACCGACAAAAAGTGCCGCTTTACAACTTTGTACGAACTCGAGTGCTTTATCACGAGTTCACGATTATTCTGAGCCGATAGTCAATTCGAAACTCCACACAAATTCGAAGTCATTCGTGAATGACGGGCGCAATACAACGGAGTGAATAAATGAAAGTGCTGATACACGATTATGACGTCAGTTTTATCAGTGAATAACTAGCCGATATCCAGGCATTTTTATAGCCTGTCAAATTTATTACTTACCCTATTATCATAATATGATAATCTTGAAGTGAATGATGACAATGTCTTTAGCAATACAGATTTTCAATACTTAGTTGGATAACGAACAAAATGATTTATAATCAGTGAAATAAAATTATACTTGCTCAAAAAAGACCTCTTCAATGACGTAAAGCTCAAGTGAGAAAATGGCTTATGTAACACGGAATTCCCAAATATGAGTAAAATTATGTTCTGGCAATGTTTAATCAAAGAGGATCGCTTTATTGAAGCCGTTACGTATAGTCGATTGCCTCCGTCGGAGCAACTCATCACAAAGAAAGCAGCACAGTACAGAATAACTTCGCACTCTAAATTTATTACAACTATAACTCAGGGTGGCTGATTGATTCTGCTGACGAATTCATCAGTTGCATATCACCAAAATTGCTGACTTTCCACCAGAAAATCGCTCGAGTGTTTTCATACGCGACATATCTCAGGTGTTAAAAATTGTTCGGAATAACTCCATAACTTGAACCCGAGCTTTCGAATAAATATTCAGACATCTCAGTGGTGAATAGAATAATTACGCTATTAACAGTTTGAGGTGACCATTCCAAACCCCATTTATCTTTGAAATCACTTATCGATGTGGAGAGACAGATATTAATCGCTAAAGATCCAGCAGAGCAACAATACTGAAGATCTAGGCAGATGATGAAGAGCTCGAAGATAATGAGACCTTGTTCCTATGAAGAAATCTATGAAACTGGAATGACGTTTACTTGTCAATATCTATAACTGTCAGAGGAAATTTGAATGTCCAATCGAACTGTGTCCCAAAATTATTTGGTTGATAAACGTGCAAAGTGCCCAACGTCACATGACGAACTAAGTCAAATATCAGGCAGACAAAACGTCTATGCAGTAGAGAACTCGTTCACTTCGAGAGCACTACTTAGTCGGTGAATGGAATACTCACTGATGTCAGCAAGTACGGGAGGATTACGTAGGCGAGGTTGACACTGATCACAATCAAAACCGTACCGGTAAGCAACAAACAGCAAACGTTGGGTGATCGAACTCTGCTTGATCAGACTCGGTTAAGTAAAAAAAAAAAGGCACTGTTAACAAAATTTGGTTGAAGAAGATAAAAGAACAAGCCACAACAAAATCTTCGAACACTAGCAGCTGATCAATAACCAGAAAATTTCATACAGCCTCATTACTAGATGCTTATGGAAGGCTAAAAAAGTTCCGATCACAGCAGTTCATAGTTTTACATCGTAACGTGGAATGCCATATATTATTAAATAAGATGAGAAAACCGCAAAACTAGTAATTTCCCCATAACTGTATCTATTTCTATTTTAATTGCTGAATAATTAACTCCACTTCAGTTAGATACTACTTGTCTAGCCAACTGTCAAACAGGCAAACGAACGAAAATCTCAATACAGTATTTCAAACCGAACCATTTTGTAGTACTACAAAGGAAAATGAACGGAAGCCATGGAAATGAAAAGCAAAACTACTTCTATTAATATACTCCTAATAATGAACAAATAAAGAATATACCGAGAATAAGCAATAAAATCAATAATATACAATTTATTAGGTAAATAATCTTGTAGCACCATACATCAATGACTGCTCGTGCATGGCGATGGTAAATTTCTGAATACTTCTTTTAAAGTCACAAAAAAGAGGAAAAATACTGAGTGGATGATCTGACAATGTCCTGACCAATAAGCAGTGATGCTGCATTGCTTACACAATACGGAAGCCGACTAGGCATTCAGACATGAACGAATGTGGAACATCACGTCCACACATCGAATATTCAAGTCACTCATTCGAATATTCGAGTACTTTTACTGATGTAAATCATCAATAATGAAGATATAAACAAATTTCCGCTCACCTTAATATATTCCAGAGATCAGAATTCCTAGCGAAATCAAATGATTACAACTTATTCCTATATTTTGGATACAATTTCTCATAAATGTCGAATTGTACTTAGTACAACTTTGATAGAATAGGTAAAAAGGTGGATTTAAAAAGGACAACTGCTACAATCGTAAATACTCATGTATGAATAGGACAATAAATTAATAAGTGTGGTAATTAGATTACGAATGAGATAATTCGGCGTTTTTATGAATGACGTGTTCAAAATAATCATATGGACATGGTAAAGGGCACTTCTAACTCTTCCACTTTTACTCGGAATCAATAGTATTTTAATGCATTTTGAATTGTTATGATGTTTTCTATATACCTAAGAGAATTGAGTGGTAAGCAAAAACGCGGCCTCAGGCGGGAATCGAACCCGCGTTTCATCCTATCCGAGGACGCGTGTTCTACCACTACACCGCCGAGGCATGTTTGCCCGACCACTCATTCTTCAACATCTCAATGTTAGCTATCAGCCACCCTCTACTTGTTCCATCTAAAAACTGGAGAATTGAAAAACCACGAGAGCGTCATATCCGTGAAAGCAAATCTTTTATTTTTACAATGGAATGTGATCTCAATGCGAAAGGGATGAGGATGCATGAAGGAGAAATGGTGTTGGACTGAACATCGAAACGGAAACTTGTCCAGGACATCAAATGATGGTGAGATGATTGATATCTTGAGGCACCAAGAAACAAATTATATAAAGAATGAGTAATAAAGACAGAAAGTAAGAAACGATTCATACGTAATGAGGATAGAGACTGAAAGAAAGGAAGAAACTAGGAGGGAAAAATTTGTGATTTCAAAGAACTGAAATGAAGAAATTACTTATATTACCTGACCAGAAATAGAATAACTAAATCATCACGTGAAATTCCAAAAAAAATTTCATCACACTAAAAAATAGGAAGTGCTTTCTCTAGAAACATTTTTAAGAGTATGAGAACTTTCTCAACTCCATGTACTTCGCGAGTATTTTAAGTGTGAAGAAAAGAACTAAAAATAGGTTGTTTTGACAACTGTTGAGAGTAAGCAGGAAATCTCAATCAATGAACTCTTTGAAAAAGTAAGGGTCCCAACAAGTAGGCGAATGCATAAGTCCGAAAGCGTTCACGGACGACTGATTCGAAACAACGAAAAGTAAGAAAGAACTAGTAGAATCTGCACAATATGTGACGCTTAGTCATATAAGCGTGAAAAAAATTGCTAATCCTTCAAAGGTTCGAGAGGAATCACTGGAACAGGAAAGAAAGTTGCAGAGAATAGCAAATGGTCTCAGTGTTTTCAAAATTCAAAAGAAAATATTACAGTAGACTACTGCTACAATGATTTCATGAGGAGGAGGAGAAGGGGATCAAGTCATTGAGGAGTCGAATGACTAAGAATAATAAGCTAGACAATGACCTTCATACAGAGTAATGATGTCATAATAATAAACTGTTTTGAGAATGTGCAGTGTTGATGGAATTGATGCAGTCGAATGACCTGAGAACAATAGACCAATCAGTGACCCTCACACGAAGTAGTAATGTCGTATTAGTAAACTGCTCCTGCAAATGAGCAATGTTGATGGAAGGTGATGGTGTGGTCCAGGTGAACATCTCCATCTCCATCCATAAATCCGGCACAAGCGATCGATGCATGAGGGTGATGTCAAGGGTCTTAGCTGGATATGTCGAAAGAACGCCAATTATATGTATGTATATGGGAAACCTGTTTTGAGAACTCATTTAGCTCATGTACTGCATAAACGAGGGAAAATGTATGTAATTATATGTACATACGCGTATGTGTGTGCACGTATGTGTGTTTGTTCATATGTGTTTGCTTGGAAATGAACGTAATGAGAGGGTTTCAGGATTGTAAACCACCGTTTTAGGTAGACCGAACCAGTTTAAAAGCAATCACAACGATACCGTCATTGCAGAGACACCGATTATACGGAAAGAAGCCATCGAGAGCTCCCTGTGAAATACTGAAAGCTTGCTAAAGAGCATTTTAAATCACCTACAGCATTACTGTGTTCTAGGTACAACAAAATCGTAACAATATCTCTTTATTCTGGTAGGCGGCTCTATGAGTCATAGGTGATTCAGAGCATATAATAACAAATAGGACTAAGAGTTTCAAATGATTTAGGAGATGAGTAGTAGCTGTTAAAATTGATGATTCAGATACTTTAAAGTTTCTTGTGCATCTTAGTCACTGATGATTCATGAAACAAAAGAAAAGCATCAAAACGAGCAAAATAATGAAGCAACATCGGCATTAAATCTTGCAATACAGACTAAGAACTCAACAGATGACATCAACAAGTATGAAAGATCCAGAACAAATCAAATTAGTCTTAGTCCATGATATGTCCTAGACTATTACATGCATAACTTCTAGACGGCGACATTCAATTAGGAAATGCAAACTACTGGAACGAAAAAAACTCGTGTCGGGAATGTGATTATTTTTGCTGAAGCAGGACATTTTCTTTTAGTGCGAATCTTACTCAAAGACTCAAGAATAATACTTATTCCCAACACGTAATATTACTTACTACCAGTGGGCACTGAAAAGGCAGGAAAAAAGATCTGAAACGCAAAATTTCGTAGTCGAAACATATGTGAGTGAAACACAGGTAGTTTTGTAGTAGTCTAAATATATGTGGGTGAAACACTCTCGCCTGGGGTTGAAAGTTCTACCTATCACTCACCATCCTTTGATACACAAACATATTATCACATAACATTATCACATAAACATATTATCACATAACCTGTAAGAGAGACAAAATAAAAAATTCTTGTAGATTCTAAGTAACAAGTTGTTCAAAAAGTTAGTGTCGTTTTGGCTTTGCAATATTGTTCGCAATGAAACTGTATAATTTTCGACCATTCAATTTTCCATATTCTGGTGAACATTTTGGTATACAACTTGTCTATACTTGCTTGGAGATGGAGGTGTCTTGAGAACAAATTCACTTGCTACTCATACACGAACGGCCCGTAGGGGAATGCTAGTAAAGCCGCGCAGGCTCAATGGAGTTTGAGGCGATGATAAGATTGCAGAATGGACGGCCAGGAAATGGTTTGCTTTCTCAACCTCTATTTTACCGAAAAAGTGGTGGGAAGTTATCGAGGTCTATGAGGTATGCACTGATTATTCGTTTTGCCTTTTGTTCGGAACAAAGAATTGTAAAATCATTTCAAAAAATCAAAACGGCACGAACTTCTTACACACTTATCATGTAGTTCAAACTCCAAATAATGTTGTGAAAACTGGAGCTTGGAAACACAAACAATACAAAAATTATATTATCGATGTCGGAAAAAAACGAACTAGCTTATCCAGGAAGTAAACTGGTTTAAGATAGAATTGCAATCATAGTCACCACCAACATGTGCAAAATCGGATTTCGCTGAACTACAACAAGATCAGGGAACGCGGTAAGCCCAGAGGTTAATGATGTAATGCAAGTATACGCGCATGGTCGATGTTCCAATTTGATTACGGACCGTGGAGATAGAAAGACTCACAAAGCTGCAGTTAGCAAATTGCTAACCGATTGCTCAGAAAAAAATTGCTCTGCTTTATGAAGGTCAGCGGCTCCTTTTGATGATGACCTGGGAAGGGCCTAGCATAGCTACTCTAAAGATTAACTGGGGTTGGTGCGATGAGAACTTGAGAATGCTCGAGCAGCGCTATATCGGAGAAGAATCGAATAATCCAACATTCAACGACATTTAAAAAGAAGAGGATGTCCTCAAGTGTAGGACGAGTGTAAACGAAAGTTCGAAGTTCTTGGCGGATGATGAATGATGTGAGACAAGGAATTTGATGAAAAGAGCTAGGATTCTATGCAATGAACTGCCACGCGACATCAATTTCTGCTTATGGAAATTGAAATGACATCAAGAAATTGGAAAAAATGAAGAGAAAGTAAAAAAAATATTGAGTAGTTCTAACGCAATTCAAGAATTTAGACATGAAACTTGAAAGGAGAATGAATTAAGCCGTAGGTTTTCAAAGGCTGCTAAGTGACGGCGCTTCTTGTTGTACTGACTGCAGTAATCGGAATATAAGTGCCTGAACGAGAGAATAGATAGCTTCGCCACAAGTGCACGGATGGAAAAGCTTGTATATCAGTGATCATGGACGTCAACTCCACAAACAGGAAAACGCTATTGATTTATTGATTGGAGGCAGTTGAACACCAAGAGCAATCAAGCTTCACATTATGATGGGCGAACATACCATGGAATTCATTCATCACTTCAAAATTGTCAGATTAAAACAACTAAATGAAAAAAACTTTCGAACAGATTTTCATAACATCAATCATAGATTGAACTTTTTTGAATTTGTTTCCGTCTAAGACACTTAGGAGAATACAACTAATATTTTTTTACAAGCTGACAGGTTTTCCGTGAGACAAGAACTTTTCTCATTGATAAGTACAAGCGAATAGTGATGAACATAAGGTGTTATATGACAGAATGATTATCACTGACTGAACGAGTGAGATCTGGGTTCGAATCCCGGCTGACGCAAATGTTTTTTGCACAGCACTCCACATTATTGTGTATACTAACGTTTATCACAAAAAATGTGATATGGTCATTACATCAACGCTATTTATGATTCGGTTTTATGATTAAGTCCTTTGCATTTGATGCAAGTAATCTTTGATATACTGCAACCATAGTTGTTAAATAAATATAAAAAAATGATTACATGGGCGCCTTCTTGTCAAGATTTCAATCACTGCGTATAAACTGCATGTGGAGCCGACGGTAGTGATGCTCGGAGCAGCTCGACGTGCGCTTGAACCCCCCACTCTGTCCCCCCCCCCCCCCCCCCAACCCGACAATCAATAACGGAAGTTCCACGGAATGCCCCAGCCTGGCTATCCACGAGATTGTAAAGAGATGTGCTCAACCAATTATCTACGACACTGATGAAGAAGATGAAATCTCAAGCTTGTGATGAATGCGAAGAGACGTGATACGGGTCAAATAAATGATAAAGTGAAAGATGCAAGCACTTTTTCCAACTACATATGGTATACGTTACTCTATAACTGAAAGAAAAGGAAAACGGATACTAAACATTTATCACTACCCTAAGATTGCATCCATCTTGTGGTAGAAATATCGTTCATTATGCAAACGGTCTAACTCACCTAGATGTTGGCTCGACCCCACCCCAGCAAAAAGTTTGGGACTGGTGTCAGACTTGTGTGAGACAAATCACTATCTTTAGTCTACGAGGTGTATGTCCTAACACCGCTAGCCCTGAATTTGAAAGATGGAAGAGTGGCTCGATCACTGCTCAACGACATTTGTGACGAAGACAAAGGTCGACAACCACAGTATCAGAAAAGTGAAAGTGATGACTGTTTTCAAAGGAATGAACGATTTTCGATGAACTTCTCACAAAAAAAATTCAGCTTTATATACAAGATAAGCCTTGGGCAAGGAGATGAAACTATAACCCATTGAGATAGAAAAATAGTATAAATTTACAATATCGGCTCAGTAATCAAGAAACATTAGTATGTGAATGAAGTGTTTCTCTTCAAAATGATTTTCTAATATTTTAAGACGAGTTTGAAGAAGAAGAGTCCATATTAGAAGGTTTAAGTCCTGGTATGTTTAATTTATCAGCATTTGTGATAAGTGCCGAATAATTTGTAGAAGTAAAATCTTAAGAAGTTTGAAATCCTATGGACCAGAAAGCAGATCAATTCCTAGCTAAAGTTTTCGAGATAAATCTGTGCACAAAGCGAATAACAAGTCGTAAATTGTCGTTGAGATTGAATCTGGTGATAACAAGAGAGTTACAATATGACAACAATAACTACTTGATATTACACACTACGAAGAGGTTCTGAAAAAATTAGCTATCTCTCCATGACATTGAATAAAGACAAAATTATGTTCAAGAAATTCTGACAAAAAACTAATGACATGAGATTGAGAATTAAAACGGAAATTAACCGCAATCGTCTGCTTGACGTCATGAGAACTCAAACAAAGGTGGTTTTCGTTTCCATCTGAGCTCAGCTTTTGAGACAAACCTTTCGTATGGACCATTGAAGAGAGCAAGCCTACGTTTCCCATGATAAGATTTTGAACACGCATACGTTGTCGCTACAGAAATTCCAGCAATTGCGATAAGAGGCTTAACTCTACCGTTTTTCGATAGGGAAAATGCTTTTTTCTCCTACTGCTTGCATTTCTGCTCCTCTTATCTGCTATTTCATAGAGGCGATTGATAATTTTATAATCGATACATCATAAATACAAATGGATGAACTTCCATTGAAGAGGTTGCAAAACATCCTATCGTGTTGAGCCATTTATGAATCTCTGAATATTCCTCCAATCTAATTTGCTTTTCGTTACACTGGAATATATTATACCCATTAATTCAACCAATCTGATGCATGCAACTTGAACTACATAGAAATCCATGAAAAATGCATTTATTGCTCAGTAGTGATGATTTCCATTTAGAAAAAGTTCACGAGTAGTGGAAACAAAGTAGATCGATCTGTAAAATGGGCCACATAGATCCATACCACAAATTTTGAAGTCATTTGATACAATTGGAGAAAACTATGATTCATTCGCTTCTTCACGCGAATATTACCTAGCATTTTTGAAGAAGGTAGTGCAAGAGCCATTTTTTTCCTTTGCATAAAGATTTCAGAATGTCAGAAGCATTAGACAACAGGAACGGCATCATTAGAACTTAGGCCAAAAAGGCTTAGTTGAGACTAATTACTGTAACTCGACGAAGGGTTCGAAGTGGGCAAATGGAATAGCATGATGGATACTGCAACATGGTGCAGCAGTCGAAAAGCCGACACTTTTCGTGGATCTCCTCCATAAATCACCGACTTTGAATACTTCAAAAACTAAGAATTTCTTTACTTAGACGTTATGCAGAATTTGAGTGAGACCATCAAAATCTCACCTTACATTTAGAATAATGAAACTACTTGGTCCACTTACGATAAATTCCCTTTACCACACCCACCGCTTTTCGGTTGGTCACCAAACCTGAGCACATTCGAGGAAAATTCAATTTTCCATGTGATGCGCGCCTTCCCATTCATCGACTGACGAGAAATCGAAAGTGGACGAGCATGTAAAGTGCAAGCAGATCATCTATAAAAGTTTTCGTTCTACACATTTTACAGCTTTCGGTGAAATTCATTAGATGCGCTAAAAACCTTCAGCAGGGGTCTTGAGAGTAGTATTCTGTGCAAATGATAAATCTTGCCAAGGTTTAGCACCTTAACGTGGCGGGAAACGCTTCAAGTAATGAAAATGCAGATGTATGGCAAGGGCTCGTACTCAGTGCAAAGATTTCATTTTTTCTAGTTGGGAGGGCAATTAAAAGAAAGCCACCAATGCAGTAAGAGTAATCTGAAGTATTGTTTATCTGTACACTGCAATAATTTGCGAGCGTGGGAAGAATAATGGGTCGAGATGCCGAGTACAAGCGCTATATCTACCTAAATGTTCATGCCTCACTCTCAGTACTTGAGACTTTTCATCGTTTCAAGGCCTCTTTAGGGTTCGATACATACACTAGCTCAACTGAATAATGCTTCCACAGATCCACATAGATCGGCGGCTGCACTAAAAACGTAGGAACACTCAGTGGAGGCATTTTAAGATTCCGAAAAGATCGACCAAGATCCAATGACACTCACAAAAAAAAAGTTTTCACGTGGAGGCCAGACCTCAAAAGAAGATCCAAAGGATTTTGTAAACGACGTATGTATGGGAACAAAAAGTGACGGTTGCACAATTTACGAGAATAAATCACAGAAATTAAATAAAAAGAAAGAACATCTGATAAACTATTAGTCCATATCTCAGCTTTAATCCCAAAAACATACAGTAAGGAAGCCCAGGAAATGATCCCGATGACGATTCAAGAGTGATGATGAAGGCGCCGAAATCTGGTCATGCTATTTGTTCCTGACGATACCAGCAAGTGTGATTTCACAATTGTATGCTCGCTTTTGTTCAGATATTTACGTAATATAAAAACGTAAACCAAGTCCAAAAGGATTTCAGGAAGTAGGCCTAGACAAACACAAACAACAATTTGTTTATCACTTATATGACATATGAGAGAAAGATGCCTTATAGATTGTATTACATAAGCCACACATTAGCGATACCGAAAACAATTGCGGCGCAGTTATGTGATGTTGATAGACGATGGAAAGAATGGTTGGTTTCATAGTGTTCTTTTCCTTGATTGTAAATATGAATGATGATCAATTTTTGGGACGAGACAGGCCATTGAGCTGCCACTTAAAAAGTGAACAAAAACTGCACAGATTTTTTTGAAATATAATCTCAAAAAAATTTTTGAGCTCTTTCGAGTTTGGTATGTCAATCAGTAGCTTACGGACGTTTCGGCGGTCTCGTCCGCCTCATCAGAGCCCCACGCCCTACTTAGTCACCCTAAATAGCAGGAAAGAGGAGGTGCAGGATGATATGACCTGGCAAAGTGAAATATTGTTTGGGTCTTTTTCTTTTACAATCGATGGTACACAGCTGTCATTTTTGAAATAGACATTCTCTATTACCCGACAGTCTTGATAAGCTCGTTTTTCGAACTTTAATATACTACACAGAAAAAATTTTTAGCCGTTCTCGAGAATTGTTATTTCACTGGCTTACGTACGTTTCGGAAGTCTCGCCCACCTCATGAGAGCCACACGTCCCGTTAGTCATTCTTACCGATAGTGAAATAGCTAAAAGAACAGTCGAATTGAACGCGATATTTTCAGGATCAATAGATAAGTGCAGAGCACTCGACGTTGCTCAATTCTTTATGAATGCACCATGTATTCGATTCCATTCGTATTTTCAAAATTGTCATTGCTTGCACATCTGACCTATTCATTCAGAGGAATTTTCGTCTTCCCAGACAAAACTGTTTTTCCAGCAAAAGGATTTGAAAGCTTGGATACTTCGGATGATACATCTAACCTCTAACTGATGTGATTCACTTGCTCTAGGATATGATAATAATTTGCATATGAATAGTGCACGGCTGAAGAAAGAAATTAAACGGACGCTAAGATAAATAGATAAGCATTATTGAAAACAAGACGACAATTCACAAGAACAAACACACATTGTGCACTTGATTTGGCTTCCTGAACACCATGTATTCGCTACAAATGATTATAGAGAAAGATACTGAGAAATCATAAGAGAAAAAACCGTCGAAGGAGACGACAATAACTTTCTAGAGTGGACAAGTTCTCTCTAAGATCGATCAAAGTAGGGGAATGTGGAGCCGTTTGCGCTTGAACGAAACTGAACTGAATCGGACGAAAAAAATCAAGATAGAAACTCGTTCATAGTCGTGTTTTTAGAAAGAAAAACATTAGAGGTGATACGATAGTGGTGTAGCGAAAGTGAAAGGTTAACGATGACGCCTGTTTGCTTCAACATTCCTAAATTGTAAAGCCTCATGCACTTTCGGTTCATAGGGCACTTCAACAGAAACAACAGAAGTAATGGGATATTCGTTGTAAAACAAACAAATCTAGTTTTCGCCCTGAAAAAGACCCAAAGAGGTTGAGACGTTAGTCGAATAAAAATCATTATCAACCTCGTAGTACTAGCTAGTTCATAAAATACTATTGTCAAAAAAGTTAGGATGGATGAACACATGACAGATGTGACTGTTTTTTAGAGAACTGACGACAAGTTATTAATTTGCAGAGTGACAGAGAACTTGAGCACTATATCTATCTACAGAAGATCTACAGAAGCCTTGCTCTTCTGCCATATTTGTGTATACGATATTTATACCATAATTTCCTAAGTGGAGCAAGAGTAGCGTAATGTTAGGGATGGTGCTCCATTATATGTGCAAGGCTCTAGTCAAACCCCACTCCAGCCGAAATTAATACCTCTTACCAAAACGGTGTTATTATACTTGAAAAGAATCGTTTAATATTTTTACCCAACTAATATTATTAAGGGAAGAAGGTGGGACGTAGCCGCGTGGTTGTGATGCTCGTCGCCGATCGGGTCTAATCCCGACACTGCGGCAATCAACAACGAACGCCCTATAGGACGTCACGAACAGGCTATCCTCCAGAATGCAACGAAACGTGCTCAACCAGTAATCTACAACGCTCAAGAAGATGGAAAACGAATTGAATGGTAACAGTAATGATCCACACAGTAAAAGATGAGACAGATCAAATAAGGTGCTAAAGATATTATTGATTTAGGCTTCGCAAAAATCTTATCTTTTGGTGCGAATGTTGGTACAAGACTTGTCTGAGATCATCGCGCTAGATCCACAGTAGATGGCAACTGCTTGTGATGAAAAACTGGGAAAGCTCTAGCAAAGCTATCTCAAGATTCTAAAAATAGTCGAACTGCTCATCTTGAACGACCAAATCATCGCAGTAACCAATTCCACAAGCAAAGCCAAAAATCATCGCGTTCAGTTGATGCTCAAAAAAAAAAAAAACTGTGTATCGATGAAAGAATTCTTCCAGCTTCATATATGTGTATATTTCCCAACCCATAAGCGGCGGATGCTAACTCTAACGATTCAATGGGAAATGCCATCGTATTTTATTGGACGAAATCCTGCTTGTTCATTTGCTTTCGCGCTCCAGATGAGCTCCAAGGTGAAAAAATGAAAGCGATGTGTCTCATGGGTCCAGAAAATGAGAACTAACCTTGCTAGATTGAGAGAACTTTTACACTGCACGCAAAGTTCTGTTTATTTAAACCATTTATAATCCCACTAGAACGATCCAATACGAGACGAGAGATGTCGATTTTAATTTAGACAACGCATTTATTTTCATGTCAAATGCATAGAGGCTAATAAATATTGAGCGTTTTATGTTAATGGAGGAGAACAGAGGTCATGATATATGCCTTTTTCTCAAATAGCTCAAAATATCCAAAAGTCTTCAGTAAGAGCTAATGCAATAGGCCATAGAGTTGGTGAGGACGCTGTGTAGACGATAGTCGATGGCAAAACTTCTGACATCGTTTCTAGTGGATAAAGATATTGTGCACCGATCGACGGCCCTAATCGAACAGGCAGACACACAATTACATAAAAAAAAAACACTAAGAAAAAAACGCTTCAAACATTGCCATTTGATGTGTGAAGCACTTAGCAGAAATCGAAAGGGCAAAGTTCTCATCGAGAATAAACATCGCGATCGAGTGACAGTACACTAATGTTTGTTTATGTTCCAATCTACACTGTATTTCTGAGATTTCAGTGATTATCCTGCTCATCGACGACGACGGTTTCTCATACATATGCCGAAAAATTAAGAAAGAGATACATCGAAATAATTCAGTGAGACTTTACTTTCACCGTTTCTCTCAATTTCTTCTTCATCCATTATTCATCATCCACGAAGGTTTTCGGATTTCCGTGTTACTTATGCTGCTACTCGAGACATTGATTAACATCATGGAATCGAGTGTAGTGTTCCAACAAAACTATCTATGAAAACCTAGAACTTCTTTCAAGAGATCACACTTTTAGCACAGGTATCGCGGCTCTTTGAAGGGTCTATGGAAACAGCCTTATACGAAGAAGTTTGCTAAAGAATTTTCGACTCTGGACGGATAAGGGATTGGTTTTTACGGGACGTTAGGTTGAGCGCGTGTGTAAGGTGCGTAAAGCGTTACCAAACACTATACTTCATGAGAGCGAAAAAGGATTTCATAACACTAAAAAACAGTGTTAACCCTTCCAGCACCCAGTAAATTAAATTGACTTTAATTCTCAGTGTGGATTGTCCAATTATATCATCTTCCATGTTCTGAGACTGAAATAAGGCAAGTATCTTTAGTCAAGATCTCGGAACGCCACAACGCGCCTATTTTAGGATGATCCCACGGATATCCACGCTTGAGCAGACCAGCCATCTACGTGTCAACAACGACAAAAGATGCTACTAAATCGTCGAGCTGCTGTCGAAGAAACAAACTCGATCGACCACCTCTCGAATGACAAGTGAAAAACAAAGAAACGAGTGAGACAAAAGATATTGAAGCTATAATATGTCAAAACACGACATTTCAGTGCAGTAGCACTCAAAGAAAACAGACGGCAATCGAACGGAGGATTCTTGAGTGCTTTGCGAGTAAGATTCCCGAACAGCAACAATGCCGGCAATTAGCCGTCTAAGCGATCCTGATCGAGGAAAATATTTTGCAAATGTAGTAAACGATGCGAAAATAGAAACATGACCTCAAAAAGTCATGCCAACAACAAAAGACTGAAAAAGTAAAATTGGAGTTTCCTTAGCCCTTAGGTATTATCTATGCAAAATCTCTCTTTTAATGCTTTCCAACGCCACTATGATGTTCTGAAACATCTAATCTGTGACTCCAGTTGAACACACGTACCACCCACACCGCAGGCACATACTAACACTTCACAAACGAAGCCATCGCGTTCCTGCCACTATTTCTTAGATGTAAACTGTCGAAGCTGTCAGCTACCAACCTTCAAGGCAGCTTTGAGAACTTATATCGAAGAGAGAGTGGTAGCAAAGCAATGGCCTAATAAAGTAGTGGTAGCGCACGCCTTCGGTATGAGTGAAGCGCGGGTTCAACTCCCGCCTAGGGTTGGACGTTTTGTATATAATTAAACATTCCTAAATGTTTCTTAGACAATGACTGATGACAAAACCCATTTGAAAAAGGGCTAGAAGTTGTAAGTTTAAATACGCACAACACCGAGATGTTACCAATTCATGAGAAAAAATTAAGAAAAAGTGGCAATTTAACTATAGAAGGAACAATCAATAGCAAAATTGTATGGATCAATAACTGTATCAGTCATGTGGAGGACAACCGGATGGAATCGCCATGCAACTAATCCAGTTGAAAAACAACTATGAAGGTCACCGACGCGCAGTACAACGATATACAACCAAACAGATTTGTTTAACGAATTTTGAATGGAAAAGAAAGACAAATTTGTTCTCCCCAATATGAACATTATTACTCATCATATCCATGGATGGAAATTCGACTATTAGAGAACATTCGTTGAATGTTGGCAAGTCTGTTTAGAAAGCTTGACTAACATGTAGTAAGAAAAAAAGACGTTTTTGCTGCTACAGATGTAACGTAAGGTACAAAAAGTGTAGTGGTTAAGAATGTTTTACACTATACACAAGGCCGTTGATTCGATCTGAACGAAGATAACTAGGTTGACAAACTGGTATCAAATTTTTCTAGGAAAAGCTCCCTCTTATCCAAAAGGCTGACTACTACCCCTGTGTTGAGAACTTAGGAATGTATAGGAATTTTGGAAAATCTTGTCCAAGCAAATTTAATGACATTGATGGTAAAGGCGAAATCTTCGAGTGGTAAGCGATCTAATAGGTAAATTCGAGTAACTACGGCGGCGAGACAACGAACCAAATGAAGGACATGTTATAATAGGAATGTCGGGCGAAAATGGATCCTATAAGTATTGATAGGCACAATATGACTTTTGGATCGATTTATTTAGATCAGTGATGATTGTCTAATTAATTAATCTTTTCGAATGCGGAAGACTACTTAGCCATGTTACTCATTGTCCATTACCAAAAGACCACAGCATTGAAAAAACGCTGAGTAACACTCTATAAGAGTAGACAACAACTGACCGTAAAAAAATTTATAGGCCTTACAAAAACTCGTAACGAAACACTCAAGAGAGGTGGAACAGAATACTCTAAGATTCTATAGATTAGAAAGGTCTATGTTGGGAATAGGCTGGTGCGTACACTTTTTCCGGAGTTTCGTTACATCTGATTATTTCTTACTTTAGATTTTCCTCACTTTGATAGGTAGTTTATTTTAAAAAAGCATAGACACGTGTCTTTGTCCGCCTTTTTTTTTTTGTACAAATGGAATTGCTCTTATCTATGGAATTTTGGGATAAACTTTTCGTTTGGAATGAGATGGAAGATGTCACCAAAAGAGGTAAGTCAAATGAGTGTATACTATAAAGAATCGTTTTTGTATATTTACAACAAAAAACTATATAATGAAAAAAACGATTCTAAAGCTACTAAAATGATGTCTATTACATCTTCGATCTCTTTCTCCAATTCGCTTTTTCCTTCTTTTTTTTGCTTTTCACTCTTTTTTAAGTGAAGATAAAAACTGGAAAAAAATGCAAAATTGTCAACTGATGACTTAAACGATCAAAGTGCAACAAATTTGGAAAAAAAAAGTGTCTCCGTCGATTTATGAATTCCTAGAGAAAGTTGGGAAGAATTCTCAGCATATAATTCTCGGTCTCGGATCAACTACTACACTTATGATTTCATATATTGTGACTCGTTAACATTCTC
Organism: Parelaphostrongylus tenuis; assembly: GCA_019055375.1. Lineage (NCBI taxonomy): Eukaryota > Metazoa > Nematoda > Chromadorea > Rhabditida > Metastrongylidae > Parelaphostrongylus > Parelaphostrongylus tenuis. The sequence continues at coordinate 98,297 of JAHQIW010002965.1, forward strand.
CTTTGGGCTTTGGGAAAAAGGGCTAGAAATTGTTGTATAGTAACGACAACATAAGGGATAGATAAAGAAGAGGAGGATGTGAGCACAGATCCTGATCATTTATCAAAGTAAACCCGAAAAAATAACTCTCCCTGTTGGAAGTGTAAACGAAAGAAACTTTGAAGGCGACTACCTAGAGACAAATCAATACTAAGGTATTTTTTTAGCGGAAGTGAAACGGCTCACAGCGAAAGTTTGCTTAGCGAAGACCATGTCAAACCGGGCTTATGTCAGCGAATCCGGTTTTGAGCGACGTGAAATCAACGGAAGGAAGTTGGACGATAAGCCAAGGGTGACTTTTAAGAATGACATCTCATCTCAAGGTCGTATCTATGACCACAAACCATGAAACAGCTAAAAGTGAAAACTACAAAGGATGAGTATGATTATGGGAAGGTGAAAGCCTAAGAAGATTTAAACCTCCGAGTGACTTACATATATAAAACTGTTATATAATGACATAATGTACTGACAATAATATAAAAGTAACAGTTTAATATCCGTAGAGATAATATAAAAGCAGACCTAATCGGCAAACTTAGGGTGGTAATTTGGCACGCTCAAGACAAAGAGATATAATGGATGAGGTTTTGGGGTCACCACTCTCGCACAGGAATATGAAACCTCGGAGCGTTGACTCCTGTAGCCTTCTGGATAAAATCATTGAATCTAATCAGGAATAGCAGCTGGGAATGCATCGATATTACGAATGATCTTATACAGTAGATATAATAGATTTTGATATAAGAGAAGTGCACTAGCAATTTGCGTTGACTCTGTACAATGGGCCTCCACATGGAACGTTCAGTGGAAGGCTCTTAGAAAGCGGTTACTGTATGATAAAGCTATTTCGTTTACAGTATCATCGATATCTGCGCCGCGTGATTTTTTCTGCTGAGTTGATTGAGATGTTTGGCTAAGTGAATGGCAATCAATTTGACCACTTTAGGTTCTGAAGAGGCCGGAAACCAGTTTTGTGCGATTGAAAAGTACAACGAAAACTCCGATTTTGCTTAGCTAAAAAACTGGGGTAAGTTATAAATGAGATGGATTATGCAATTGTTGATTGATATGCAAAATCTTAAACTTCAGAAGGGAGTTGAACCTATGCCTCATCCTTTTCGAGGGCGCGTGCTAACCACTGAACTACCGTGCGGCCATCACTCCTTCATGAGATGGCTCAGATAGACGATATTAGCATATTAAGACCATTAATGACTACATGCACTATGTATTCACGATAACTCGAAAAGCTCAAAAAACTGACTAATGTGATGTTAGAACGAACGTGAAGAAACTCCCTATCATCAGCCCGAGAGTTTAGAAGAAAATGAACCTGTTCCACTAGATAGGTGACACCTAGACCTGATGCGCCCATCAGTAGCGACAACTTTTACACAGATCACATTTCCCAAAAGTCAAAAAAGTACATTAAAAGTTTTCCCTGACGATAAAAAGAGCATCTAGAAAAGTCACGTGCTCTAAGTGACATAAAGAGTTTCAGAAAGGATTGACTGAGTCTAATTGGAATTGATCAATCCAGAAGTCTCTCAGTCTGATAATGACCAATATTGGACGTCGTAAACTACCAAAATGTTTTCTTTTTTTCCTCCTTATTCATAGAAATGTAAAAGTAGAGAAGTTTCTCCGTGACAGTTGTAGTGAAGTAAGAGAAGAAAAGAAGAGAAGAGAAGCATCACAAGACCATAAATTGAATAGATTCATTCTTCAAGGACGAAAAATTCATCTTTGTCACTGATAAGCTTTTAGGTTGCTCTACTACAATAAGTGAGAACAAATACTAGCGTAACTAGCGTGATACTTTACGCCACAATGACGTTAGTAACGAGAGTTTTGTAGTTTCTTTATTGATGGAACCAAACCGGTTTGTTCAGTTCCGTCACATACAAAATCACTACCCATCTCATTCAAAATGAAACATCTATTGCTGGGATTGAAAAAGATCCAAATGATAAGAAAATAACGAATAATCGGTTACTTTCTCTTTTCAAAATATATAAGCACGATCTAAGCAAACCACGTCTACTTGGGCTGTTAGATCAAGCTTTCGAAGGAAAACATGAGAGAGAAGTGGAAAAGCTACAAATACTTTGATACATTCAGAGCCACCTAATTTTCGTGGGACGTGCCTGATTTTTCGCCTTCCTTGCGATGACTTCGTCAGAAGTCATAACGGTTAAAGCGTTCCCCATTTCGAAGCTCTGTTCGATTTTTGTTATATTATTGGGTTTTATTTTGTGCTTCGGAAAACTTTCGCACTTCACCTACCCTATAGATGCATCACGATCTTCTACACACCTCCCGATGTTTCTGATGGATATACAATCTTGTAGTAATAAGAAAAAAAAATACCCATCTCCAACGCAAGCATCTACTATCAGCATTAAATGAAGATGTTTAAGTTATGTAAGGAACATTACGATATTCTCCTTTTAATTTTGAAACCTTCTCATTCTATGCAATACTAAAAATCAGCATACCGATTGTAAATTAGAAGACGAGTTGCCTTGTCTAGATTGATTCCGCGCAATAAACGCAATCCTAGTTCTTAAGTGAAGAAGAATTTCTAAACATCTTCAGTGGCCACGGCTCTCTATACGACACACTCTCTTCAGACAGCAGTGGCTTCTCGCCTAGGAATTCAACTCGTCCAAAAAGAGGTTCCGAAATAAGCAACTGAGAAGTTATCAAATGCGAAGGTCTTCCTCGACCAAATGTGGAATTACATCTGGTTAGTATAAGATATGTAGAAATGATATTGAGAATTATAAGAACAACCATCTGCATATAATCTAAAAAAAAATTGGAAAAACACTTTTATAGAGGTCACGTGGGCCAGTAGGATTCCATTCAAAATGACTTCCACAAAGGTCATATGACGCGATTGTTGTGGAACTTGCATCACAATTACTGTCCGTCAATTTGTATGAGAAGAAGGAGTACAGAAACAAAAAACCCATATATACGTATATATGTACATATAACACATAAATATGAACATATATATAATATATATATACATATATATATATATATACATACATATATATATATATATAGTCAAGGAGTTAATTAAAGCCAACGATCATTGGAATGAACTATAAAGATTCACAATCGGATGTCTGTAAGGAATTCCTAGAAAAAAAAAAACTCGGAAGCGCTACGAGATAGGCTACGGGTGGTATTTAGTTAGTAATGATGACGTAAAAAAAGCTCGACAACGGAGTGAGCTCCTCAACGCAAAATGCAAACGAGAGAGAATATGAGTCAGAGTAAGAAATCGAAAAAAAAATGTTCGAGACCAATGCAGGTCAACAATCAGGCCTACGATCATCGAAGTTGTGTCTATTCGTATCAGGCTTGCTTGCGAAAAGCTTACTTCAGTCCACAAACGAATGGCTAAACCAAAATATAACGATATTATAAAGAAGACTAAAAGCTTCCAAAAAGCAGTCGAACAAGCACACAAGTCTAAATGGACTTCACACTTCATGGATACGAGTCAACCAAATGGATGAAGTCCCGAGATCCACAGAATGTACAACGTCGTTGCGTAATTAGAAAAACAAAATAGTAGAAAATGTAACAGAAAGTGTAAAAGGAGAGGATTGAAATGGAAAAGCTCAAGTTTTAGCTTAAAAACGAAAGATTATGTTAGAGGTAAATGAAAAGCAACCACCTAGAAAAACAAAAGAAACCAGTACTCAAAGGCTACTAATTTAAAATCTTGGATGTTTTCTAGATTTTGAAATAAAAAAATTCCATTCAAATATTTGTTATAAAAAACGACTTTATGAATGCTCTTAGAAAGCGTTCGTTCTCTTCGTTAAAACACTCTTCAAAAAAAAAATTGTCCACAGTACACCATCAGTTGACTAGAGTGAGACAATAGACGAGTATTTTTTTCGTAGAAAAGCATACTTCTTTCGTAGAAAGGCATTACAACCGGCATAACTGGAAAAAGTGGCTTCAAGAAAGACTAAGATGATTATACGCTAAAAATTCTTCGAAACTGGTTTGAGAAGACACCGATGAGAATAAAAAAAAACGATAAAAATCAGCTGCTTCATTCGGGTGTTCCTAGAAGAGATGTTAGGAATAACTTCTTTACATGCAAAATCCCGAGGCATCTTACAAGTATTTCTCAACTGAACAAGTACAAGCGTTTGGCTAAAACGATTGATACATATAAGCAGGCATTCCATCTACTCAAGCATGAACAAGATGGCGTGTAAAAAGCGTAAGTCTGACGCTAACTCCATTATCACTTTATCTCATAGACAAGTTTTATATGAACTTACCGACCACTAAAGCATGGAAAGTAAATGTCCATATATGTATGCATGTATACATGTGAGATACATGCTTAATTGTATACATATAGTTGCATATATATACATATATACATATATATGTATATATATACCTCATTATATGAAAATCTTCATATATTTTTGAATAAATACGTATATACATATACCTATATATATATGTGTAGTACAAATGAAAATCTTTCCCAGTTAGTAATCCGATGTGACCTCATTATTTTCAATTTTGTGTGTGTGTGCATTCTCGCTAATCTCCATAATATAAATCTGTTGTCATAATCTGATCATCAAACCAAGGGAAAAGACGGATTTATTCCGCTGTTGTTAGCAAACATCGATAATCTCACTCTTTGCATGCTCGTGAGACTTGAGAAACTTATGAGCCTTCTCTGTTGATAATGACTGGCGTGAACATGCCCTATATGATGTTCTCAATCTCACTCCTCGGGCCTCAAAAGAGCCATTCAGCCATCCAAAAGCCACGGTACGGCATCGTCGGAATGGATGAAAGCGGAGAAGATGCGAGAATTTCAGGGCCAAACTATGCTACCAGAAGCGCAAAAGACTAAATTGATGACGTGTACCTATAATGTATGTGTGGTTGCATGTAAATTCTCTACAGGAGATCGAATAATGCAAAGAAAAAGGATATGCTTCAAGATCACCGGCTTCGTTGAGATGAGAAAACAACGCCCATTTCATGCTGTCTTCAGAACTGGGAAAGAACGCTTCTTGGAACATAAAGTATTGGAGCTGTCGATGAAGTTAACGTTTTTGTAAAACGAGTCTGAAAACGAACATCGACTCATTCGAGCAGCTCACAACCCGTCTCGAACCAATTCGGTTTGGAATGATGTGGATCAATGCGGGCTTCGCCGAACTTCGCTGTTTGTGCATCAAAATCAAAGTATGACAAAAACGAAGTTGAAACGTTCTTTATAAACTTCGAAAAGTTATTGAAAGAAGATATAAATACTTCAAAGCCACACTGGAAATTATAATACGAAAATTGGCCAAGATAAACGCCTGAAGAGCGTTACATTGGAATCCCGAACTAAAATGCATACAACTTGAGAAGTTGATTGAGTTTGTAACGACGATGAAACTCATCCATGGTGATTCACGACTCCAAAACCACATTCTCAGCGGTGGATGTGGCGGCTTTCTGAAAGATAATACCCATAACGAAACAGACCACATCTCACTAAACCGGAGGTTTTGCCAGACTGATGCGCAGTCATCCAAAGTCATTCACGGGAGTGCACCATCGCCCCCTCAAAGCGACATTACACTTTTTGAGAAGAGGAGAGAAAGCGTCTTAATTTAATCAAAAGAATCTTGGAATTACCATAACCTGTGATGTAATTGTTAGGCTTTTTGAAAGATACTGTCATTAACATCATCGACGATGAATACGATCGGCTCATTCAACATATTCACTTTACTGCTATGGAAGCCCGAACTTACAAAGACATTAAGAGACGTTCGTCGCAGGAAACACTCGAGCCGATATGCCAGCACGGAATCGCTCAAGTCGTCGGCAATCAATGACTCACGCCCAGGCCGGCAAAAATTTGAAGAGAAGCGATCAAAGCAAATCTTAAAAGAGAAGAGCAGCAGTTATAGCCAGAGCTGCGAAAGCTAGGAAGAGCATTCGCAAAGTTGACAGAAGCTGCGCTAGTTGCAAGACCGAGATGATTGTACTCCGACGTCCTGACTAAACAAAAACACTCTTACAACATAGTTAACCTTTCATGATGTCTGTTACGGCCCCTTTTAGTCCTAGATGTGCATTTCGGCTTTTTGACCTCAAGGGTAGCACGGTACTTTTCGGTTCAAACAATCCAATGGAAGACGATACATCCCTGCATATAAGGGAATTGATGCCGAAATAGTTATACTGCCTGTGAAGTGAAAGGATTACCTGATACTGCAGTGATAACAAATCACTGCATGTCAAGTTATAAAATATGCTGCCAGATGTGCTATTTGAACGAGGTTTCAAAAAACAGTCGAATAGAATGGCATGGAAATTCAGTTTACTCGGTTCTCTGGATAGAACCAATAATCACATGTGCGTTGCTGAGAGCGTTATACTTTCCCTTCGTCTACGTACAATGAAAATGTATCTGTAAATTACGCATACAAGAGAAAGGAAGTCAACCGCTTGGGCCATTCTCTTAAGGAACATTACAAGGTCGCCTTAGTTCGCACTCAACCTCTTTCGCCAAGTAAGAAGATTCGCATCTCCCTCAGTGTTCCACTTATTGCAGAAGTGCATTGAATAATCGCACGAATCTGAGTAACAATAAAAATAACAATAACGAGATAAATCCAACTGGACCATAAAAAACTCTTTTTTTATTTGATTGGCTTTTCAAGAATCTTTTTGGTGAAAAGTTATGAGAACAAAGACAAGAGGAAGAACGAGAAAATGTAAGATTTGAGTCAGAACGGAAAATAAACAGAAAAAAAAATGGCGAAAACTCTTTGGAGTAGTTCGGGAAAGACGTCTATTGGCTGAGTGGCTGGAGAAAAGAAACCAGAAAACAACGAACGTTTTGGAAAATCTGAAGTCGTAAAGCGACAATAGGAAGCTTCGCGCTACTATTATAGCTGTTTACGACATATTCATTGCCACCAAGGCTATGGAAAATATGATCACGGAAATTAATAGCGGCAATAATCACGCAGCGCTAGCTTATCTGAAAAGACTCTTCTATGCCTATACGTGCATGTTCGATGCAATATCGAGTCAATTAAGCTCAACTCTAATCGCGGGTCAGATTTGATGCTAACAGATTTACAAACATAACGTGGTTACGACAGAATATTCTAATGTGACTAAGAAGGCTGTGAAATCCTTGAACTTCCCTCGTTCAATAGAAGGTCATCTCACAATGTGTTTTTGCTTCAAAACAAAGTAGTTATTATTGTTTCACTTCATCCCTTCTACAGATTCTTCTTAGTTTAGCAGTATTCTTCAAGAGAAGAGAAAAAATTCGCGAACAAATCAAGAAAAAAAAAAAACACCGGAGACGCAGGGCAGATGTTGTGTATTAAAGATATAAGTGGTCAGTAGGAAATATGGAATTTTTTTCCAATACAAGATGCCCCCGATTTGAAAAGGTCTCTTTTCATTATAGAGAATGGTTGGTAACTCGACATATGGTCGATTAGAATGGCATAGAATATGGTGAAAAGGAAAAAACGGCGTTTACCACCCCCTAGTGACACATCGGCATAAATTATGACTAACGCTATTCACGCGTTGTCAACAATAAAAATCGGCAGGAGAGCTTTTAGAACTGGAGGTTTGTCGGTGTCCAGCAGCGTGGCTAGACGGATTGTTACGCACACGACCACATTCCAGCAGCAGAAAGTCGTCTGTTGACAGTGATATAAAAATTCATACCTCTTCTATCGACCGCTTTTTATAGACCAGCTCAAAATGGCATAATCTGATAAGGATATGCATGCCCTGAGCTGCGCCTGAACCGAGGGAAGGTGGTACTGATGAGTCTAAATAGGACGAAACAGGTGCCTGTATACCACTAGACCTATCAGCTCAAAACATGCATATCCTTATCAGTGAGATATAAATTTCTACTAATCATTTATTAAGATCCAGATTTACATCTTGTACAGATCCCAGCGTTTCTATTCGCCTCATTGTCGCGTATCCGTCATTTAGGAAGGTGTTCGTTCGTAAACGACTGTGAGTTCGGTTATGATTTGAGGACTCTGGCCTCTTCATGAATGTCGTAGGATGACGACTGACTCGATTCTCCTTGAAAACCTGATAGCTCCATTAAAGCAATCTCGGGCTTTCAACACAGAGGCAGAAGCGCCTATTTCAATAACAATTTATTGACCCCGGGCGGATGTTAGAACTGGTTGTTTGCTAAGAAATCGAACATGGATTCCAATTCTATGACTCCACAGTGTTGCTAAAACTGCGCCCAAGCGCTTCACAGCTTTCATATCTTGAAAAAAATATGCTAAAAAATACTCGCATGGAAGCAAGTAAGGATCAGCGACAGTTTTTATCTTTGTTAAGCTATCTATTTCTGGTGCTTAGTTCTCGGCAATAAAAGACTTGTACAGGAGCCAATATGAGTGATATCTCAAAATTAACAAAAAAGGTCCTCCTGGTGGAAAAATTACTCAAAAAACTGCAAAGATGAATTTTAGAATAGGATCGACAGCTGCAAGACAGAGTTTGTCATGAGCAGACAAAGTATTGAAATCTAAATTTATTCTATAAGAAAACGTCAAAAAAAAGGAGGTCGCCATCGATCAGGCAATTCAGATTTTCAAGGATAAACAATAGACATTCGCGAGGACGACCTTGTCCAAAGAACATCTGATAATTGCATCTACCTAGATTTACAAAAAAAAACTTTTTTTTTCTCAATAAGCAAGATCGCATCTAATCAAACGGTGATAAGTATGCGCTCCACACGCGGCGGCATGGCTTTTCACAAAGAGACGGTGAAATTCGTGCCATAATTGTACATCGATCGCTATGTGCACGATTTTATTCACTTTGAACTTTCTCAAGGTCTCAGTTTTGTGGCTTAGATTAACAGATTAATATCTCAAATAAATGTTGGCTATCCATATTAACCCGCCTTCCAGCAGAATCAACTGAAATAGATACTTTTAGAGAGCGAAGATCAGAGGCAATCAGCTCGAGAGCACGATAAAAGTGGAATGAGTCATGCACGTAGAACAGTTGAGAAGAACCGATTGTAAAATGCCCTACAACATGAGGAAATGTAAAGCACGAGAGGGAAATTGGAGACGAGTTAAAGGAAACGACCACGTTACGGTTAGATCTCGAACGAGGTGGAGTGATGTCGTGACGAGGAATTTGAAATAGTAAAGAAGATGGATTCTTGAAAGAACTAGGGAGAAATCAGTGCTACTCCTCAAAAATTACCAGGAAAACCGAAAGATAAAGAAATATTACAAAAACAAGGTTATTTAGCCATCATTATCTGAGGAAAAGTTGAATTTTCCAACAGGTAGGGCACTTAAAGCTTTGGTACCCTAAAAATGCTGCGCATGAACATTTCATGTACATTCCTGCAGAAGAAATTTTACAACAAAAAAAAACAAAAATAAAACGAAAACATCCTGCGGTCTTGATACCGCTCTAAAGATTCCAAACACACATCAAATCAAACTACTTTTCATCATGGAACAATTAAAAATGATACGCTATTGCTCACAACATGAGAGCTTCATTAAACTGGTCTAGTCGACTTTCATCACTGGCATAATGCTAAATGGTTAAGGATTGTCCCAACTAACTTCAATCGACCAGAACTTGGGTGGGGGCTAAGCTTTAAACATTTTATACAGCGATTTTTGGCAGATGTTTGAGTTTATTAACTTTCTGTGGAAGACATAGTTAGAAGCAAACTGTCTTAGAAATGGCCCATAGAATGGATCCGCATTTATTACGCGAAATGAGCAAAACGTGGTTGTTTATAAGAACCACTAGCGAAAACTTAGAGCAATAGTAAATCAAGATATTTCCGCAAAATCTAACGGTAGCGAAAATCCTGTGGATATGGACGAACTGCTAAAGATCAATGGATGATTGACGAACACAGGGAACGGTGGCACACTGGTTAGAGGTGTTCTGCGAACACACACACACACACACACGTGATCGATGTCTCGACCTCGCGCCCAAGGCTCACAAGCCTCTCATCTTCCGGGATCCGCAAATTTGTACCAGGACGTGTTTCAAAGGACAGCAGCACTGACCTGATACATCAGAGGGCCACCGCGGGTCATTGCAAAGGCCAGATATGCACTCAGTCACCACAAAACGATGCCTGATGAAGTCGAATGCATTACGCATCTCTCACGGATTAATCAACGCAGAGAGCTTTACGCTTTATCTATTTATAGATAAACTCTTGGCAATTTAATGACGACTTCGTTGTTCCTGGAGTGGGGCGTTTGGTGAGTGAGATCGCTATCCAACAGCAACCATTCCTATGATGAAAAACCTCTCTGCTGTTGTAATAGGGATGGCGATAAACAGTCGAGAAAGCGATGCCTTTTTTCAAAACAATGTGTTTTATGGATGATGCGCGGGTGGCACAACCGTAGTGCAGGATGAGCTGGGCGACGATGGATTGCTAGATTGTTGTCGCCAGACAAGTAGTGAAAAACATCTCACACTCAGAGAGATTTTTAATCTCTTCCTGGATCGTCGGATTTAGTGGTAATTTTGGCCTTATAGGGATTTACACATTACTAACGTTTGAACTCGTCCATCCAGCTGAGTGATGCTCACCGTTTCATGGCGGTCCCCATAAGATGGAGTACAACTAAATTTTCCCATCATAAATTCAATGAACTAGCTCTGCGCGAACTTTGTTTATATCTTCCAGTTTACTGTACATGCACTGAATACTCCAATACAAACTTGAAACAATGAAAAAATAAAAACCATGGGATTCGAAGAGTTCTTTTTTGGATGTTCGTTCAGAAAAGGTGTTCCAAAACCAGCGATTATCTACACGCGACATGCCAGGAGGTTAAGCGAACAAGTGAACCATAAAAATCGACGCCTATAGCCGCACTAAAATCATGCAGGATTATGGAAAGGGGGACGAAATGAAATACGAAAAGGACACAAATGAATTGATTTGTTACCATACTCCTTGAAAATAAATGCAGACCATTATCCCCAAAAAGATGCCGCGGAAAAAATGAGAATTCCATAACATATGTTTAACAAAGGCCGACATCGCTGATGAGATATTAATTTCACGTCTGTTCGTAATGACTTTTTTTCCATCAATACGTAGGAAACTCATCTTTTGCCACTTTCCATCATCAAAATTTTTTAAAAAGAACAGAATGAATGTGAAAAATGGAAAAGCCTCTCTTGATCAAGGCTAAAACACTTAGTCAATGAAAAAGAAATTGAAATATCAAAACAAGCTTCAGAGTTATTCGAGTTCAAGAACAAAGTCTCTAGAAAACACTAGTGGAATTTTATTTCTGAGTAGAAAAGGTCGCACAAAATTCTTAAAAACTTTCGTGAGGGGTTAGGAATAGAGAATGGTGGTTGGCAAGATTAGGCGACGGACTGGCTAGTCGCTCAGGTGGAAACATTGGAAAGAACACCTGACAATTGCTCTCGAAAAAGCGACGATGATAATTTTCGTATGAGCCAACGACTCAGAAAATTGCCTGATTCCGTATCTGTATATGTTTCTTTACAAGCTCACGAATAACTTGAGGCATGACCTGTTCGAGGAAACAAACGTGGTTTGCTGTTGTTCTTCTACTAGCTACGGTGAACTAGCACTGCCAAGAACCATCGACGACGACAGGTCACCATACAGCTTGTACTAGGAAAAAATTTCGTACTGAACAAAAACAGCACAAGAAATTGAATTTTAATGGCTTCCAAAAGTTATTTTTTTCAAGGATCTTTGCGCCAGTACTCATCATGCAATCTAGTGGGTTATAAGATGTAGACTGAAGGACGCCTGTTCCAAATAATATTACCAGTCATTAATAATCATCAAAGACATGACTAGTGCAAAATTATGCACATGTTCTTCTCAAAAAGTGCTCTCATTTTCGAGAGTTTATGGAAATAAAGTCAAAATTTTTTGAAAAAAGACCAGTGTTAAGAAGGCAACATGATCGAGTTGTTAGGAGGAAATGAGAAAAAAGAAACAATCAGCAAAACTTCTTCAAATCAAAGTTTTTCTCATGAATTTAATGACGGACGGACTATAAGAATTAGTGGGATAGATAGGTTTTTCGAAAAAAAAAAGAATTCTGCTCAGAACATTGGATTTGCTTTTGACGCTCAGTCAAAAAATTTCCCAGACAATGTTGTTGTTCCTTTCAGAGATCAAAAGCCTCCACTAGCAAAAAGTTTTGAAGAATGACATAAAAACAGGCATATTGATTAATACTGATCCATCAGTGTGAAGTGAAATAAAACATACGCCTGAATTGTGAGCAACTTTTCTACTGAATCAACTGTTCGACGTCATTACTATCAATGAAATGTCGCTAAATGATTTACATATGAGAGAAACGAAAAATCCATTAGCGTAGACAAAAGTTTGTGCTAAACGGGAAAATACGCTCTTGGAAACACTCAGGTTCTAGAAGGTTTATCATAATCTTATACGTCAAAACATGTATCCAACAAAATTTTCAAGGATTTCTATGAAAAAATTCGAAAGCAATGAAAAATGGGGAATGCGAGACGAAAGAGGGAGAGAAGGAGAGAGAGTCAAACAGACAGACGGACAGAGAGGGAGAAAGAGAGAGAGAGAGGAAAGGAAAGAAGGAAAGATAGAAAGAAAGGAGGAAAGAAGGAGAAAAGAAAGAAAGAGAGTGGAGAAATGAAAAGCAAAATAGCGACTGAGAAAAGAAGACGAAATTTGTACAAAAACCATCGATTTAAAATATGAATCCGGGCAAAATTGCTTCTGCATTCATTAAGGATACAGAGGAATTACAGAGAGGAATAAATGGATAGAAATAGTGACTTTACTGGCAAAGAGTTTCGGATTATCGGGAATCGATACGGTAATCAACAGCGGTACAGTATTGCACAGTTCACCATTATCAACTTCAGACCATGATTTAAGACGAAATCATTGGCGAAAAAAGGGAAAGCAATCGGCGGCGTGCAAAGAGATACCGACAGAAATGATTGGAAAGATGAGCTGCAAAATTGAAGATGACAAGAATACAAAGAGAGATTATACGGTATCAACGATTAAAAACCAGGTAACATTGTGAAATGTTATTGGCTGGACAGATAAAGGAATTATCCGGCAGACCGAGGACGATGATACCACTAGAAAAAACCAAATGTGGTCCACAGGTGGAGCGCAGGAGTGTAGAATGCATGCTAATCCTCGTATTAAAAGGGCAACTAGTCAGTAATCTATTTGAGATAAAACGATTTCTACTAAAACGGACTCGAAGCAAGCTCGAGGAATCGAAAACTAGCTTTTCTTCTCAATTTCCTTCAACAGAATTCGTAAGGTTGTAGTAGTTGTTAGGGAGCGCTTTCGTCTACAAACACATATCTCCTAACATCACCTTAATTGCGATGCAGTCAATGATCAATCACTTTTCCGACTTTCCAAACTCGTTTACGAATAATAAATCATTGGCAGTCAGTGGTATGTGCATCGGCTAGCTGCTGCGCATATCACTATGGAGCGGAGACCACATTCCTATAGCTAAAGGTGTAAAGAGAAATAAAGAAAAAAAGTTGCTAAAAATTCGTAGATTACGTCATTGGAATTAATAGCACTAGCCGACTATCCTTAAGACTGGAATATTTTAGGGAGGATAAGCAGAATAATGTGTAAAAGTCTTTACAAGATACCTAGAACCATCTGAAGCTTCAAATAAATCACAAAATATATTCCATCAATAAAAGTCTCCACTTATAAAGCGGTAAAAATAAGCGGTACGAAGTAGTTACCTAGTTTTGAGTTACAGTTCTGTGATAACATGTTGTTTGTTGTGGAGATGAGTTGGAAGGTCATGTAAGAAATTCGTGCCGTACACGTTTTTAATACGATTATTCCGATGAAGTCGCATGGTTTTGGTATCGTTCAATTGCACATTTTCTTGTGAACATTTAAGTATACAACTTGCCAATATTTGCTTCAAGATGGAGCTGTCTTGCGAACAAACTCGTTTGCTATTCAAGCACCGAAGGCACGTAGGAATCAATGCTAGTGAAGCGGCGCGCAAGATTAATGGAGCTTGGGAGGTGATACGGTCGCAGAAAGGACGCCTTTTTGGGCCTCCGCAAACTCATGTGGCTTCCATTCTGACTTGTTCCAGAATTTACCCAGTTCATGCACAATGTTGACGATGGTCTTGAAGCAACAGTCGAACTCATCGGCACGGAATAACATTGAGGGATTCTCCTTGACCATCTCAAGGAGAGCTTGAAGATCAACTTTCTGTAGACAATCCGAGCGCGACTGATCCTCCACATTGCTCCCTCCAGCTATGAACTTCGTGAACCACTTCCTACGCCCTTTACGCAACCGTACACCGCCCCAAACTCCATTAATATTGCGTGCCGTTTCATTAGCATTTTCCCTACACACCGTTGGTGCATGACTAGCAAGCAAATTTGTTCCCAAGACAGCTCCATCTTACAGCAAGTATAGGCGAGTTGTAAATCAAGATGTTTGCAAGAAAATGTGCAAGTGAGCAATGCCAAAATCATGCAATTTCTTTGCAAAAATCATATTAGAAAATCAAAACGGCACAAATTCTTTACACAAATCTATTACATGATGATTATTTTTTGAGGAAACTGTTGTTCAGTGCCCCTGGTAGGAAAGTACCTCTAGTACAATTCAAACAATTGTTTGAAGAATTTCTTATCTATTGCTTTGTCGCCGATTTGGCAGCTACAAAGGTTTTTTGCAGTTGGTGCTACTTACATACGTTTAAGGAGCGATAGAATAAAAAAAGAAGAAAAATGAGCAGAAATCCATCAAGTACTAGGAAGAGAAAAGTCATAGAGGAAAAGCATTTTTGAAGGGTGTAATGAAAGAGGACAGAGTGAGTGAATCGATACAATTGGACTATGGAATTTAATTTTGAAAAAAGTACAAAGTGCCAACTTGATGAGTTCACAAGTTTTTGATTGATGTGGAATATCGAAAAATATGGGTTTAGCATAATTTTTGATGATCTCAACTCAAATGATAATCTCTGCAAGCAGCAACAGACCTAAGGATAGATATCCATTACTTGAAGAGAAAAACTAATTAATTACGCGAATTCGGTGAGCGCATCAATATGTTGTGGACAAATTTTCGATAATGAGTAAAGCAAGTTAAAAAAAAAACGATAATTATCGAAATGTTCAAGCTATTCAATCACGTCAGCATCGTTAGAGGGAAATTGGACAGGTTCTAAGCGGGTCTCAATGATATTCACAACGGAAAAATGACTATGAATACAATACGAAGCCTTTGAAAAAGCCAGAACTGCTCTGACTCGATTGATAACGAGTTTTCTATTTTCTAAACCGGGATTTTTGAGCCGAGGAATCTTCACTGCCTGTTAAGATCGATAACCATCGAAAGCGAAGTCCACAGAACGAGTTGCAATAAAATCCGAAAAAAAGTTTTGATTCATGGAAACGAAATCAATATTAGAAGGCTTAGTCATTGATTAGAAAAAGGTCAAGTAGACACGTCCGGCTTCACTGACTAGTTTAAGTTCTTCTACAACTTTAGTCACATGTCACCCACTGAAGATAGACTAAGCAGTACCACTTAGAGAGGACCAAAACGACCAAGTTAATAGTAAAATCAAAAGAATAAGTGAAAAAGAATATAAACAAGTAAAAAATTTCTTTCATATAAAACCGAGTTTGACTACAACATTTTGTGCAAATTTAAGATAATTTTATAGTCCAACTACCTCTCTCCATACCTGTAATATCGTACGATTGGTAATGGTTTTATTTAGGAGAGGCTACTTCGAATCCAAAAAAACCGGTAAATATTAGTAACGACGAGGCAAAGAGGTGGAGCTGCTCTGGCACAGCTATTTTAGGATTGTGGCGAAAATTTACTGGATCTGAGTTCAACGACGTTCGTGAGGAAATCGAAGCCGGCAACAAATAGATGAATCAATAGAACAATTCAAAGCGTTCTTCGATGAGGGACACAAACAAAGAACTGATAAAATTGACAGGATCCGTACATTATGCGTGAGGATAGGCTATAAAATAATCAATCAAATTAGAATTCTTTATGATCGTTGCAAAGGATGACGTCGTTGACGTCATTAATTCTCCAGTAACTCGAATTCAATTACAACGATGGCCAAGTATTTTTTTCGTAGATTAATAGCATCCGATATGATCGCAATCTTCCTCCTAGTGACTACTAATCTCCTGCAAAATTGCACTGCTGGTGTAGGCGAGCCAGATGAGAGCAGCTGTATTGGAAAGATGAAAGCTCTTCACTGCCAGGCAAACCGGATCGATAGCTGCCTCAATTTGTGGCTATACTCCTAAAGCCAGTTGAGGGGTATTAGTAGGAAAAAATGAAGCATAGATATTGATCAGAATGCACCTATACCTCTAACAACACTTGTCCACATGTAGCCTCATTAATTATCACTTAACCCCATACGACAACTATAGGGCAATCTTTTGTTTCCGGCGCGTAGAAGATACTCTGAATAGAGGCAGCTGACACATAAGACATGAATAATGTCGCAGGTTTCATATGAAACTCCTTTTATTCTTTTCTCTTGGTGACAGGATAAGCACGGTGAGTCGCTAAGCCGAAGCCAGACATAGGAGTTTGAGGGTTATTAGTTAATCTCTTCCAAATAATATGTAGAAACTATTTGTTGGAAAAGATTCATATGTACTGTCTACCGCCTTGACATTATCTGTTGATTCGGCCATAATAGAGGTGTAAAACAATTCTGTATATAGAAGAACAAGGAAACTCTTTCAATGGTCCGCAGTCTTACATGTAGAGATAGAATTCTTTCAATGTTGCATTGCAATGTAAACAAGTGCTTCTCCAGCAAAGTCGCGGTCATGGAAGATGACAAAAGTTTGAGATTTCAATAGGAGCACCCTCTACAGCAGCAAAGTTAAAACAACAAGACAAATTCTGATGTGCACGGATTGTTGCAGACAATCAGAGAAAGCTGCAATACGGCTATTCCACATTTTCTGGAAAAAGCAAACTTGACCGGCACATAGCATTTCAAAAGCATACGTAGAAAAGATAGATTTTCGAGTCGCAAAAACCGAGGCGGCAATCACTTTCACCGCTCTCTGGGCTAACATAATCGTCTGGCCCTCCACGTTCGAAAAGTAAAACCAATTTTATCCAGAAAGACAGAACAATGACTTAAAACAACGGTCGAATCCCAAACGTCATTGGTACAGATCAAAAATAATAAAAGTCATCTGCACGATGCTCGAAAAAACCAATTAAGTGGCGTCTATTTAATGGATTCACTACTGCGGAATGCTTTGACGCTTGTAATAGCGGCTGAGAGAAATTGCGCATGTAATATAAGTTAATGAAGAATCCTTTCGTAAGAAATAGAAAAAAGTAGCGACGATAAAAGGGAGATGAATTCAAAAATATCGATAAATTGATCCGATTGGAGAAGAACAAAGAGCATTACCTTTCTATCCGACTGTTTATTTGAGACTTTAAAATTTGATATAATGTGGCAAATTTTCTAAGCCTTTCATAGGGCTGATATGACACTTATGGTGCTAGAAGTACATTTCGGTTTGCAATCAAGCCTCATCAGTAGTAGCACACGCCTTACTGTTCGACCACGCCCCTGCCTATAAGGGTTTGCGCCAAACATCTTATACTGACCAAAAAGGCATTACTATTCTTGTTCAACCAGCCATCGAGCAATCAACTGTCACTGCAATGTCAGGTGATCTTTTCACCGTAGTGCAGTGTATAATGTTCGGCGCCGATACCCTTACACGTAGAGGAGCGATTGAACCGAAATGCATGTGCTATTAGTAAAGAGGCTTGACAAGAAAACCGAAACGTACGTCAAGCACTCGTAATGTCACACCTGACTGATGAAAGCTTTAAAATATGCTATCACATTACACTAAAAACATAGAGCTGTTGGAAGGGGAAAGACGAAGAAAAAGAGAATTTCAATGAAGGAACGATCGCAATACTGTCCCTCAAATCGCAAACGCAGAGTTTTTCTTACCCGCAATTATCAGTAGTAACCTTGCCACAGATATAGTGATATACCTGTTACAGTGAACAAGAATGTCACTGTCACCTGTAATCTTGTTCATCATCGAATAAATCGCACGGACACTATGAAGGTCTTCTCTCGCCACTGCACGATATGTCAAAGAGCTACTCATTCTGCCAAAAAACGATGAGAGTCAAAATTTTGGTATAGATCCATTAATTAACTGTTCGGCAAAACAGTACCTTTCGTAGGTGGTAATAATTTGCTGTGTAATTTGGACGAATCCCTTAGCAATATGTCATGTACGTGATTTCTAGAAGGCGATTATTGCTTATCTGTCATTTCAGCAAGTTTATTTACTCAGAGTGACCCGTCACCAATTGACCGACCTAGAGTTTAGAATAGGAGAAAGAAACATAAGTAGATGATGTCTGGAAAAATGGATAATGTCATGACGAAGATCCGAAGCCACTCTGAGCATTGATATCAAATCTAATCAATTTCGAACCTCTATCTCAACCCTTTTCCTAACGTTCAAGAGTTAAATGGCAGAAATCCTGCTAATGCAATCCTAATAATCGCTATATCTTAATCCTGCTATTAAAAGCTTATTTGCAAGAAATTAGGTATAAAACCTCCAATAACAGTATTGATCACAAAGAACAATCAAAACTATGCTCAATAACAGATTGATTAGCAGGAATTGGACATTTCAACCGCACTAAGAAGCAAAGAATGAATAGACACAAAAAGTGTTGACATAATTTCGAAGACTTTTTGCTTTTCAATGGTTAGCGAATGATTTAAGGTAAGATGAGGTATTAGAAAACACAGAGACGTCTAAATACTGGTCATGAAGATCAAGCACAAATCTGAAGAGTATTGTTACCCATCTAATAAAGACTTTAAAATGGTTACAAATGCCTTTTGAAACAAAGAAATTCATGTGCTCTGAAAGAAAAGTGGATATGGCCATATCACCAGTATCACCTGTCGTCTCGCTGATCGTCGAGTGACTCAAGCGGATACCAGCAACATTTCCATTTATCCCTATCGCGTGCGAGAGTAGCCCATTAGGTCCTCCTCACTCTAGGAATTCGCTGAGCATCATATCTTTCTTCTATGTCTTTCGTGAAGAAATCGGACCATCGGTCAGTGGTTATCCTGTACAGCGCTTGATGTTCCAAGAGATCCAGTTGGTAACGGCTCTCGTCCATCGTTTGTCGTTGAAGCACATCACGTGCCCGGCCAACCTTATTTTCGATATCTTGACGTGCAGAACGGCGTCTCTGATCTTCGATCGCTGACATAGGTCAGAACTTCGACTCCTTTCTCTCATTTGCGAGATACGGGATACTCCTAGCATCGACCTTTCGACTGCGCGTTCAATAACGCCAAGTGATCTTTCATCCTGCTTACGTAGCGACCAGGTTTCTGTTGCATACGTTAGGACAGGGATAATCGTCGAGACGAAAAGGTGGGCACGGAGTCGGACGTTCCCCAAGCCGCTCGTTTTCTCCCGCTCAACTCTGGAGCTAGGTCGTTCATCATGTTGATTTCACGACCTAAATAGACGTAACTGGAGCATTTGGACACTTTCTTTGCGTTGAGCGTGAACGGGGCATTCGAAACCCATCTGTACTTCATAAACATCGTTTCTGCTAGATTTAGTTAAAGACCAATCTTTTCACAGGCGTTGTCAAAATCGGTCAACATTCGTTCCGCTTGGCTGATGCTTGGTGTTATGAGGACGATACCATAAGCAAAGCGAATACGATCTGATTGCCGACCGTCAATTTTCACTCCCATACCGTCGCATTCCAATATTCGCATGATATTTTGGAGGATGACAGTAAATAATTTTGGCGAAATTGTATCGACTTGTCAAACCCCTTTTCTTACGTCGATGGGATATTCTTGCAGAATGGAGACATTTTGGTCGTGAAATCTTTATACAGCTCACGGAGGATCAATATGAACCGAGTGGGGACGCCCTGGTTATCCAGAGCCTCTACAACCGCTTCTTACTGAATCAAAGGCTTTTTCAGATCGATGAAAGTGAGACAAAGTGGTTATTTGTACTCTTGGAAACTTTAGTCATGTGATTGTGTGGATGTGGTCTATGGTACTGAATCCTTTTCGGAACCCTGCTTGTTCGCATGGTTGTCCTTCGTCCAGTGTTCTGTCAGTCTTGTTCAGGATGACTCGAGTGAGGAGTTTTTAGACAACAGACAGCAGGCAGATTAGGTGATAGTTGCCTTTGTCGTTATTGTCTCCCTTCTTGAACAGCGATACGGTGTTGCTGGTTTTCCATTGAATGGGGAACTTGCATTCTGACAGATAGCGAGTGAAGAGCCGAGCTAGGGTGTTGATGAGAACTGGCGGTAGGTTCTACAGGTGTTCTGGTCTAATTCTGTCTGGACCGAGTGCTGTTCTATCTATTTTTCACCGACGACATTGCCTGCCGGATTTGGGAAGGAAGGACCGCTGAGACGGTATGTTTATCCTCTTTCAATTTATACGACGGTAAGAGGACTTGGCTAGCGAAGAAATCCGAGTAGCAGTGGTAATCGATTCTCTCCATAGCCGTTCTGGAAGCTGTAAATGTACCGTCAGGGCACCGGAGTGCAATCATCTCAGTCTTATAATTGGCGAAGCCTAAATGGGTCTAGGAAATGCTCTTCCCAGCTTCTGCAGCTTCTGCCATAACTGCTGCTCGTCTCTCTTTGAGTTCTTCCCTTACCGCTTCTCTGCAGTGCTTCGCAAGGTTGGACGTAAGGTTTCGGTTGCCTGTAGCTCGTGCAATTCCACGTCGACGTATCACCTCGAGTGGCTTCGGAGACAAGCGTCTTTTCGTGACTTTAGGACTCTCGCCTTTCACAGCGCTAACGTGAAGATATTTAACGAGCCGATCGTATTCATTGTCGATCGAAAAGGGGTTCGACAGGGCGATACAATATCGCCAAAGCTTTTTATTGCCGCGCTGGAGTGGATAGTGAAGTCGTCTGATTGGGACGAGAAGCGCATACGCATCGATGGAGAATTCATGTCAAACCTTATTTTTGCGGATGAGACTGTCTTATTCTCGAAAAGCACTGCTAACGAAGTGGGGAAGAAGATCGGACTGCGCATAAATCGCGCAAAGACTCACTTCATGAAAAACAATGGTGCAATGATGAAAATATCAGACTGGATGGATCTTTGATTACGGAGACTTCCTCGTACCTAGGTCGCCCACTGAATATGGAAAACAACATTAAGGAGGAACTTGACAAAAGAAGTAAAGCAGCGTGGGCCGCATTCGAGTCTCTCAAAGAAGCCATTGACCAAATAACGGACCCCAAATTACGCAATAATATTTTTCATTCAACAGACCTCCCAGCACTCTATTATGCAGCGGAGACGTAGACTGATACTTCAACCAAGTCAAGACTACTGCGAACAACTCGCAGGGCACTTGAACGATGTCTTTTGAAAATCAGTCGGCACTCACAACACATAGCCGGCTTGCACAGTTCAGATCTCAGGATTTTACCTCATCTTCGTCATTCAGAAGAATTCACATCGATAGCGAAGCACATATGGGCCAATCATATAATAATAAGACCACACGACAGATAGACGAGACGAACTGTGGAATAGACGCCACGAGAATTTACTCGCTTTCGAGGACGACCACCTACACGTTGCGTGGACGTATTCACTAAAAGTTTTAATCAGCTGTATTCATATCTGTATTCGCATCAGCTGTATTCGTACCTACTGATATTCTACCGATCACGGTATGAAACTCGTGCCAGTGGCCATGCTCGAATGAAACCACCGCCATGGACGACAAACACGATAAGACGAGACGAATGGAAGATGTGCTGGAGTCCGCACAAGTCATGAAGATGGACCGTCCAAGTATACAAGTATCAACGTATATATGCAAATAAGAGCAATGAGTCGTACGCACTGGTTTCGATGATAATATCTCATTTTGGAAAAATAAGTAAGTTAATAAAAAACAGACTTCGGACGAGATATAGGTTAAAATCTCTGAATCTAAGGCGCCAAATTGACAAAATATGTTATTTTTCAAAGAACCGAGCGACTTGCCAGGACTAAGAAAGAAGTTTAAGAAAGTGTCTGAAGATGTTATGACACCTTATACGTGATTCTCATTAGAGTTTGTCTGTAATTTAAACAGATTTTTTGAAAAAAATGATCTTATCTTCTAAACAAAATCAGGACAGGCTGAAGTAGATACCTAGAAAGTCATACTGAAAAAAAATGAAAGAAAAACAATTAGAGGTAGTAACATCAATAAAATCACATTAAAAAATGTCAAAACACGTTTATTAACATCAGTTCAGAAAGTTATTTCGTAGGATAAAGTAAGCTTATTATTAGTGACGAGTTCATTTGATAGTCACCTTTTTGAATCAAAAAATTCTTATTGACTTTCAAAAGGTTTTCTGACATCAAAGACTCTCAAACTTATTAGTCGGTTCAAATAAGACTAGAGACACTTAACGTTCACTGAAACTATGAATAGATTTGATTTCCTAGCTTACCCCCTTCCTATTAAACATTAGCGCTAGAAAATATACACTTTAGTCGGGAAAATTTCATTCAAATTCATTCGGAAGTTGTTTTTTAAGAACGTAGTTGTTTCTGTTGAAGATATGACAGCATTTTAGTGAATAAATTGAAATTTTTAAGGCTCTGCAAAACGCGATGCCGCCGAAACATTATTTCTACAGTTTCCAGCAAATCTTGCTGTTAGTCACCTTATGCATTACAGTTTTGAGTGAAGTGCTCATGATACACTCACCTCAACAGTCACAGGTCCTACCAAATCCCCTTGAAAATTATGTCACTTTAGCAGATCCAAATGAATGTAACAGATAATCATTATTGAGCCTCGTCATGTGTATCGGGCTCTATAAGCCAGCCCTTATGACAGGCCACATGACATGAGTGGCTCAAAAATGATTATCTGGCATATTAAAATTTGAGCTGTGTTCTCAAGAAAACTCTCGAAGAGAAAGGTATGATATGCTAATGATGCAGCCAAGAGCAATCGAGTGCACAACACTGTGTGTTTGGTGATAATTTCATCGGACATAGAGTGTAAAATATTCGTCGTCGCCTACTCTTGATAAGGGACTGAGCGCCTCAAGAGGACTGGCAAAGACGAGAAGGGTACCGCGCGACTGATGAGAGCGCCAAGAAAACTCGTGTATCGGAATCTATAAGTCAGCCCTTATAGCAGACCACATGACATGCGTGGCTCGAAAATGATTACCTGGCATATTGAAATTTCAGCTGTGGTCTTAAGAAAACACTTGAAAAGGAAGAAACTGTAACAGTTTCAAAGATGTGAAGTAGAGTCATGAGAATGCTGAGAAACGAGCAAAATCACTCCAAAGATTTTGAAAAGTGGCCAGTACGTGTACATGAAGCAAACAGAAGAATGAAGCAACGCCTGATATGCATAGTATAGTAAGAGTTATTTTGTCGTTAGAGGTGCATTAGAAATCCATGCGAATTTTGTGCGGTTGGTCTTCACTTAGTCAACTCAGTGAACGACTCATAAAAGCGGTGAGTTATATATAAGTTGTTACGCTCTTGGTGCTACTGATATTTAGGTCTAGTGATTTTTCCCACTGGAGTAAAGGAGGGGAGGTGTTTGATGACTAGGTGGTAAGGAATGTGAACGTTCCAGGTTCTGCAGAAAGTGAACCGCTGTAACGTCAGGTGTCAAACCAGTTTGAATTCCAAAAAACTCGTGTCTTGGCTCATAGAGAAAAACTTCGGAAAATTTTAAGGATTATTTTGACATGCGTGATCGCATTCGCCAAAGATTTTGTTTGATAAAGATTGTCAATGTCCATCAATGCGTGTTTCATACAAAACAGTGAGCACTGTTTTAGAGAGTTACCTAGTGACAGCACTAACTCTCCAAGGAGTGACAACTGATAAAATCGGTCAAAAATCCCGAAGAGATAGGATAGTAGGACGAAATAAGATCATCGTTCAACACTACTTCAATTCGAAAAAAAAAAACTAAACAATGACAGTAATAAGACATTTCGTGGCAAAGACATCCTCATTCGTCAGAATAAAAGTAGAAAAACAATGGAAAAAAGGTTAAAAAGGAACTATAGCAAGATTCGATGGGAACGCACCACGTTCGATCTCGATTTCGCACTGGATCCTGGGAGATCGATGTGTTCGTCTTCCTTCGCCATTGACAGCGAGCTGATTGGCATGACCACCTTCTTAATTATAAGTTCATTAACTTAGTGGAGCATATAGATCAGTAGGGGTGGCCATGATATACATGTTGTTGTTAGTTCGACACCTTATCTCGATCTCACTAAGCTGTCCATCTTTCCCGGGGTAGGCGAGTTGCTGCTGAACTCATTTGGAAGGTGGAAACTTCAGTCTAATCACTACCAGGGTTTGGCATGTCATTGTATAAGCCAATGTAGGTCCAGTCACATCTACGATACTACGAATGAACCTCATTGCACGGTCCATTTGGAGATATATTGATGCAAACTCCCTATTACTTCATCATTGAGCACTCCGTCACCTACCACAAGCGTTGTTTTCCTAACCCCCTATAGTATAGCTCCATTTCGCAAGTGTAGACGCTCTGCGCGCGTATCTTACTGTAACACGACGTAAAGCTCAGGCTATCACCCAATAAAGTCACCTAGGCTAAAAACGACTTCGGAACACCCTAAAGCCGGTAACCACTAACATACCACTAGAACCGGAAGTATATTAGAAGCCGTATGATTTGTTTTGGAACAGCGACCTCTCAACTATCATGTAACTCATCAATAAATTCTATTAACTCCTTGACGACAACATTGAAATCTTGCGCGGCACGCGACGCGGTGGCGCGGCGAGCTACAACGACATTGTAGTAGTTTGTGATGAATTTCGGAAGCAATCGTAAGCAAATGGTTTAATTATCACAGAATTTGATAAAGAATGACTTATCAAATCTCAGTATGACTATCGGTAGTAGGGAAACGCCAACGCTCCTCAATGAGCAAAAAAAAAAAAAGAGATATTTAGTGAATCTTTCCGAAAGTGTTTGCGTATAGTGATATGAGAACTTGTTGTAAATTGTATGTTGCCAATAAATATAAGTTGTTCTGTAGGATAATGTGAAATTATAAGGTTGGCAATAAATTTTCCGCTTTTTTCTTCTTCGTTGATTCATACATTTGAGTTTATATTTTTACTATCGTTTAGAGCATTTTCTTGTAGCTATTCTTATATATAACACTTATACATTTGCTCTAAGATGGAACTGTTCCGAAAGCAGAAACGATTGTTGATGCTACAAGAGTATCGTTTGGGTTCAAGTGCTGCTGAGACTTTCCGCCGCATTAACGAGGACTGGGATGATGGAACAGTTGAGAGGACTGATTTCTTAATCGTACAATGAAAGAAAGGCTGGATTTAGAGATGATGCACAAGCAAGGATCCGACCGCCCACAAGAAATTGACCGATAAGCTAACTGACGTCTCCGACGTTGACGAGTCGCATGCTGGCCGACGATTTTGAGTGTAGTTGGAATGATGGAATTGCCAAGAAAAGGGGAGGAAGTGATTGAAGTTAGAGGGAACTACCTTGATTAATCATCTGTTGTTTTTATTTGTTGAAAAAACAGGTTAAACTTGCACAAAGAAAAAAAGTCCGAAAAATTTTCTTGTCAACACAATACTAATCGTAGGCCTTGTAATAGTAAGCGATATTCGAAACAGAGTGAAAATTATTAATTAAGTTCATCAATCAAGTACCAGATCTGAACGAATCGCGTGCCAATACATAATTACTCCGAGACGCGGGCGTGCGGCATGGTCTTAAAGCAGACAGTGTCGTTGTCAACGGGTTAACCAGTTCTTTCAAGAATTCACTTCTTTCATGCAGTAATCACTATCTTTTCCGAAGATAGCTGGAATAAGAGATCTCACCGTGAAAATTTTTTTCTTACAAAACATTGTATTAGTGTAGACACAATAAATATTTCGTGCGAAAATAAAACGGTTGTAAAGAATGATAATCGACGAAATGCTGTCCACTATGGATGGTTATACAACCATATTTTATAAGTAAAAAAAAAACTACCTTCGATATTATTAGACGGAGAACGAGACATTTTTACGTTCGGAGCAAGTGGATTCATATTGTTGCCTAAATAGGGGTTTACGATGATTTCAATTCATAGAGTTGTAGTGCATTATATCATCTTTCAATTAGTTCACACCTAACAAATCACAAAAATTTCGGTGTAAGAACAAAATATTCCGCGATGTCCTGAATACGCATTGTAGTAACTAGAGCCGACCTGCAATACACAAATGGCCGCCAGTTCAATTCTACGCTTCGGACATACTTTTGGCTCAGCGAATCGTTACCAGATGTTTCGCCAACAGCACGCTCTTTATGACTCATAAAAAGTAACAGATGCCTGTGATGAAATGTTGCAACACTCTAGCACGATTGCCTAGATTCTGAGCAGATTTGACTCGATCTGCGTTCAGCAACGTTCACGCTCTTGAAAAACACCAAAATTCCTCAAGTAGCATCTGATTCCACACACAAAAACTATAACCTTTGTAAAGTGGATGCTGAGAAGCAATTCAGATGTGAGAATTGGATCCACACAATAGATTAGAAGATAGAACATGTGATAGAAAGGTATTAAGTAAAAGTGGCTGTAAAGATACACAGAAAATGCCACCATATTTTCAAATAAAATATTTTCTATGAATCATTTTATCCTATCCCTTGAATTCAAATTTGAACTTGATCAATTCCCTATGTTTTGAACTTTCTACAAGCATATTTCAGCTCATAACTTTTTCAAGGATTAGTTTTTGACGGGGATAGAAGCATTCCTTTTTCACTTCAATGGGATTCAGAACTTTTCACTAATCTAAAAGAGATCAGTCTAGATGGGATTCGATCATAAAAGTCCGTCAGCTCCGTCATGACCACAACCTCTCAAATCCTCGAGTTACTGTGAAGCTTTCGCTTATGCTTAATAACAGCAAACTCGCAGAAAGTGAAAACTAAAGTTTCAAGCGGCGAATTCGCTAGATAATCATTGAAAAATTCTTTATTTAGTACCCAATTGCTGTGTAAATCAAACGTGCACGTGTGAAGTGCAGTGGCTATAGATGGTGTGTGGTAAGTGTTGCATGAGTCGGTTCGACTGTGTCCAAAGGAACGAGGTCGTCCATCCCTCTGGAGTCGGCAAATCAGCATCAGATTTCTTCAGAAGAAGCTCTTCCAGTCATATGTAGGCGATGACTTGTTGTGAAGATCTTCAAATGTAATAGCAGAGTTATTCCAAAGCTCCATTCAAAACCTACAAGATCAGTATGCAGCAAGATTTATGAGAAAGACAAAGTCCTCAGGCGGAAGCCTAATCCGCATGCAAAATCGGAAGACCATAGTGTATAGTGTGAACACGGATGCGCGACGTTGTAGCAAACGAAGAAAGCGCTGAGATTCGCTCATTCTCTATGAGTTTAGGTCGTATGAACAAAGTTCTGAAAAATAGAACTATTGCTTATTAATAGATATTACCGGCAGTGTTCAATTGTCCGGCACCAACTTCTATCGGTGGCGAGCCATTGTCAGAGTGATCCTCGTCGTCATCATCGAGCTGAGGACGACGATGCACTTCAACTTCCGTGACGTTCATCGGAACCGACAACTTTCCGTTCGACGTGGATCGACGTCTTCTAAATGACGTGGAAAATAGATGTGTTGGGTTGAAAAGGAAAATGAGGTAAGAAATATCAAGCTTTGCATTCCATATGTAGCGCGATCGAGAACGACATCAATTCTATTATTTTTATCGAAGAAAAAACTGTCAGCTTATATTGGCTCGTCGACAAAAATACAGCTCACTGGATTTACAAAAGGGATAGGTTAAGCTTGTGAACCTGAATACATGGTTATGCAAATTTACCAATCAAATTTGATATTGTTAAAGGTTCGGGATATGTTAGTCGATCACTTGCCTATGTGATAATTCCTAGCAACTAAAACCTATAAAGTTAGAACGACCTCATTTTCCCTGAAAAGCTTTCGCTTTGACTGCTTCACGGAATGGATGGTACCAATAAAGAAATACAATTATTACTTACGTTGCCTGTACAATGGTCTACAGCCTTAGTGTGACTGGTCATCGGTGTTTTGAGTGTGGGAACAGCGAGGTATAACAGGGACTATTTTCCCTTCCCAACGTACTCATCTAAAGGAAATATGGAACATATCAAAACGAAAGGCCTTGATTAAGAGTGAATCTACTGCGCCTCAGATCGCAACCGAGACACTGTCGATAAGATCCGTAAAAATGGATGGCCTAGACAAAAAATGTCGCGTTCTTCACGACCATTGAACAAACACAGCTCAGTACTCTACGGTAGAGATCAGCGGTCTTCCTGTGGCTGATTCATCGCAGGGCAACTAGGAAAACGATACTGCACCAAAAACGTGTTGGTTCATGATGATGTTCGAGCCTTCCAGAAGAGTTGATGCGCGATGGTCTTCGTGTTCTCAAGGAGAGCTGAATCCACTAAGAAGCTGTGATGTTCAAGAGGGCGAACGTAGGCTTTGCTGTTTTCCACACGAGTCACTCGTAATTATCAAGTGACAGGATTGACACAAGTGATAGAATTGATATTAACCCTTACGGGACCGTGGACTCAATCCTCTGCGTGCTACGTTTGACAATGGTGTGTACCAATGGGGCGTGTGGAGTGCAACAATGGAGCGTGTGCCGTGTAACGATGGCGTCTAACACCAGCGTGCCATTGTTAGACGCATCACGCTCAGGGGCTAGACACGCAGAGGGTTGGGTCCGTGGCCCCGTAAGGAATTAACGACGGATTTCGAGTCAGAAAGAATAAACAGCTTAATTAACCCATTAGCTTGATTATCTTGATAACTAAGATGGCAAGATGGTCATTCAGTCATCTGGAGACTCAATATCACTGCCACATGCAATGATGACAGTTTTGAGTAGAATTCTTCGCAATTGAGGATAGCACGCAGGAAACATTTCTCCTACTGGATAACTGAGAAGATTACCAATGAGATATTTCAATATAATCTAAAAAGCAAAAATAAATCAGGAACGAACGCCCTTGATAAACCCTCGGTACTTCAAAAATATTGCTGCCTAGTCCATAATACGTTCTTTCTAGAAGAATATTCGCTTGTATGACCCGCATTCCGGTTAATCATCGGAGTAATTCGGGTAGACACCAATAAGATCCATTCGTCTAAGTACTTTCTTCCCGTCAGTGGACTCAGCTTAATAATGGGACATGATTAGTACCTTTCAACACAGTTCTTTTATACTATACCAACTGATAAGGTGACTGCTAGTATATCAACGAATTCCGTCATGGTATAGGTTTACTCTTATCAGAAGTTTGGGGATGAAATATCAGCTCCTTTCTGAGCCTGTACAACCCTAATTGAGGAATGAATCCCGGCTGTATGTCGAAGTATGATGCTCAAGAATGATAACATACTAAATCACTTGAATGATGGAAATTTCAGTCCCAATAAAAGTAATATCAAGAGGAAAAATTCACGTTGAATAAATATACAGGAATACATTTAAGCCTTTTGCCATGACGTCTAGCGAAAACGTTACACACGTGCCCACGTTGTTCGGATGGCTTACAAAGATTGGTGCGACCCTCCCTTAAAAAGTGGAACTTATCAGGAAACTCAAGTATTGAGACTTTGCTACCATTAAGTTATAGAATATCACTAAAGACTTCTGTGAAAGTAAATCTAGTAAAAAGAACGCCCACAGGTTCCTTGTAGCTGTAAAAATCACCAGTCAGTGGAAAACTGCCGCAGTAGTGAAAGGGTTAGAAAGGGTGAAAAAGTGTGAATTTCCTATAACAAACCAATCAAAACGACCCCGATTAATTGAAATATCCGATGATTCACAACAGTGTCATTTTCTATGATTGAATCGCGGTGTACGGTTGGCATTAATTGTGAAATAACAAAAGAAAGCGAGACGGGAATTACTGTATAAAAGAAGTTCACGCATCTTTGCAAAAGAAAAACCATAACGAAGAAATCTAATTTGGATTTGAATAAAATAAACGTAATGAACTGATCAATGAAATTGGTCCTAGGAAGGAAGCAAAAAACCAAACAAATCGAATGAATATGCCTGGTAATCATTATTTGAGCCACGCATGTCAGTGGTCTGTCAATGAGGGCTGACTTATAGAGCCCGATACACGTGTTTCGATCTTGCGATCTCGTCAGTCGGGCAGCTGCCCTCTCTCGTCTTTTGCTAATATCTGTGGGTGCTCCAGTCCCCACAATAAGAGTTAGCGACGACGTACGATTTACACTCTATGTCCAGTAAAGAACTCACCAAACACAGAGTGTTGCACACTCGAATGCTCGTGGCTAGTATATTCAATATATCATATCTTTTGTTCCGAGTGTTTTCTTAAGACCACAGCTCAAATTTCAATATGCCTGGTAATCATTATTTGTGGGGACTGGAGCACCCACAGAGATTAGCAAAAGTCGAGAGAGGGCAACTGCCCGACTGACGAGATCGCAAGATCGAAACACGTGTATCGGGCTCTATAAGTCAGCCCGCATTGACAGACCACTGACATGCGTGGCTCAAATAATGATTACCAGGCATATTGAAATTTGAGCTGTGGTCTTAAGAAAACACTCGAAACAAAAGAAATCGAATGAATAATTTTTTTCAGAAAATGGTGTGGAATCTGATTTGCAGAGAGGCATACGCATAATTTGGTAGAGAAGAAATAAAATGAAATTCCAAAAATCGCATAACCATTGAATTTCAATGGTGATTTCTAGCTCGAAAGATTGACTTTGTACTTAACTCGGTATTACAGAAATGTCAAAAACTTAGCTGAGAGAAGAATGTAATTATAATTCGATATGAAATCCTGGGAATATAACAATACTTCATATGACTACTGCAAGAAAAATCACTGAAAAATCAATCCTTAGGCCAACAAATTTTGGAAATCACTGATTATTTCTTGAAATATAATCGAAAATTATTACAGAAATTTCTTAGTAGACAAGAGCTGACTTTTTGTTGAAGACACTCTCAGTGTTGAGGATTAAGTACACAATACCTTGGCATATCGAAAAACAGAGATAAGGAGAAGAAAACAAAGTGTGCCATCCAGAGACTAAGGAGATTCTAGAATAAGATAAAGAGAAAGACAGAGAGAGAGAGAGGAAGAGAGAAAGAGAGAGAGAGAGAGACTATTAGGGGAACCAAAAAGATATAGAGAGATGAATTTCATTTGAAATGAAAATAAAATAATATTATGGAAATCATTGGTCGAAGTGCATGTAAAGCAGCACGCATTAGGATCAAAGTGATTTTCACCATTTATAACTGAAATAATCGATGATTTGGGTGAATTTGGAAACAAACAGTTATTCGTCAGTCGTGTTCGATTTGACTACGGATGACAGCTGCGCACACGAGATACGTATCGATCGAGTCAAAAAAATCCGATACCTCGTCAGGATTATCGGACTGTTCGTATTTGCCATCACAGTTGTGCCTGTATTGAATAAGTGGAAGTGAAGAAAAAGCACTGAATTTTCACGTGAAACAAGTAAAACACCACTCAGTCATCGCAAGGCTCAGAGGAAAAAAGAAACTATATTTGAAGTCGCGTGCAAGAGATACGCATTGATCGAATCCTAGAAAATCCGAAGTCTCGCTCGATATCTCGTTCTGTTCGTGTTTGGTACCAAAACAGTGTCTGCGTCGAGTGGAGGTGGAAGTGAAAAAGTACTGAAATGTTAGGTGAAACCGATAGAACATCGCTCAACCATCGCCCGACGTTCACAAAAGAATAAACTTCTACTGATGGGAAAATAAAACCTTCTCAAGGACAACTATCCAAAATAAAATTGTTTTGGAATTCCACTGCTTTTCTCATATCGAATCGTCGATCTGATGGTGACTAAAGCTGTGTTTCAATTCCAAGAGCCAGCTATCTTTTATTACGTTGGAAAAAAAAGTCTGAGGCACTCCAATAAGCATCAGATAACTCCATGCATATCATGGGAAGATTACAATTTCTCATGTTGGATTTTCTCACTGGAGCCCAGATATTATTCGTCTTTATTTCCAGTTTGTTGCAAGCCTTCACCATGACAAACAATACGATTGAAGTTCGTATTTTATTGTGTCATTACTGGAGAAAAAGTCTCTCACAGCGAGTTACGGTCGATGAAATCAACGAAGTTGAAAGTGAAGGCACAACAAGCAAATCTGCTGCTGGACGCTGGTTTCAACGCTTCTCAATGTTGGTCTTGAAACAAGCCTCATTCAGAAATGTCAGGCAAAGTTAAACAACGAAGATTTGATTGCTGCTTTGGAAGATGAATCGTCTTTGCTTCGAATGAATGATACTTCGACCAGATCGTAAACCTGACGGACCGATGGTAGAAAGGCGTGAGAAACAATGGCCTTAATTTTGAAAAATAGATATTATTGCTCTTGTTTGGAATTCATGGATAAAATTCCAATTTTTCGCAAGTACCCCTGAGCTTTCTTTCCAGCCTAATAACCTCGGCATAGATTGACTGATTCCACTACTTTTCCTTGATAAGCTGCTGTATTAAACATTACAACAAAGGGAGCGGGAGACTCCGGTGTCATGCAATAATACACATACGGTCGTCGATTCGATCCAGCCCCGGGTCAGGCAGAATGGCCATCTTATCGAGTTAGGCAAGTTTTTGACTTGTCTAAGAAGAGCTCCGTCTTATCCAAAAATCAAGGCACTCGAGGTGGACAGAGGTTTGCCTCTTGGCAGTGTCACTCAAGTTTAGTTCAACAATACGAAACCCTAGTCACGATTAAACTGTGCCATAGCAAGGTCCAAAGAGCTATAGGTGGTTCTCTTGTTAAGATCGAAATCAATCTTCAGAGACAGCGAGACCAACCGAACAGCTGCCATCCAACTGTCATGTTTCATGAATATAGAGCGTGTTTCCAAAAGCTCGCCTGACTGAGCCTAATCAGAGTAGAGCTTTAATGAAGACAAAAGTGCGAATCCTAATTTCAATGTGTACAGCTGCTTCATTATGCGATGTAAAGTGCAGATCGATACAATTAACTCGGTTTTCAAAGCCATGCACTTTAGATGACATTCCAGTGTCCTAGTCAAACCCATTAAACTAAAGTAAGTCATAGAGACCTATTGATAGTATAGTATCCAGTTCTCCGATTAGAAATTACAGTTACTTCACTAAGGTATATATAACACAGTAGTCAGCGGCGTCTTGCAATACACATATGGTCTATGGCTTTATTCGGCGCCTTGAAGCTCATCAAGCTTTCCATCCCGCCGGGATCGGTGAATTGGTATCACATTTGTACAAGAGGATAGCAGCAATGAGTTCATAGACGTCACGATGAGACACTGTAAAAACCATATTTACATTCGATTTTAACGATTCTCAATGAAGCTGAGTGCAAGAGCGCATACCAGAAGAATAGACCAACGAAAAGCTTAATTACCCCTTACTCAAATATTAGGTCGTTCTACAGTTCTGGAACTAGAGTAATGAACATCAAATTTACTAACCAGAAACATTTGAAATTGCATGATTTTGGTATCACTCAAGTGCGCATTTTCTTATGAACATTTCAGTATAGAACTTGTCTATACTTGCTTCAAAACGGAGCTGTCTTGGGAACGAATTCGCTTGCTACTCATGTACGAAAGCAGCGCAGGAGAAAATGATAGCAAGCCGAATCGGCGTGGAAGATTAATGGGTTTGGGGCGATGTTACGAATGCAGAAAGAACGGTTAGAAAGTGGCTCGCGAGGTTCAAAGCTGGAGAGAATAGTCTGGAAGACTACTCCAGCTCGGGCCGTCCACAGGAAGCTCCATTAATCTTGAGCGCTGTTTCACTAGCATTGTCCTTAGGTGCCACTGGCGCATGACTAGTAAACGAGTTTCTCGCCACGTCAGCTCCATCTTAAAGCAAGGATAGGCAAGTCAAACACCAGAATCTGTGCAAGAAAAAAGGCAAGTGAACGATAGCAAAATCATGCAGTTTTGATCACTTCTTGTCAATGATTTTCGTGCTTGTTGCTCTAACGCAAAACTTATGGAACGACCTAATATTACCACATGACCTGACACCACATTGTACGGATCCCAGCACTCCTTGCATTCGATTCGCTTTCTCGTATTTGGCCTCCAAAAAGATTATCTTGCGTGTGGATCTGGCCGCAGCATGAAGATTTCCATGTCTTCGTCGCGCATGTTATTGGATGCTGGTCAAAACAACTTACCTAGGACTTCTGAAACAGCCGTATTCCCACCAGATTTAAAAGCAGCGACCTTCTCTCAGAAAAGTCTGGTAACAATTTTTGCCATCCGAGAGGCGAGAGAGGCTGTGTGGGACCAACATGGGCTGGACTAGCACATGGGTAGGTTAGGCCACTTACGCAATAAACGGAATCACTACCACTGTGTGATCCGTACGAAGTGAAATTACGGAAATTAAAATATGTAGCTATTGTATGGGAAGATTCTTCCTGTGGATCCACTCATATGCTCGGAATGAAATCACTGGTTTTTCAGACGGCTCCAAAAACATTGCCTGATTTCTCTTTACAGTCAAGGAATTGTTGATATTTCAGGATATTCATTATACATATTAGAAGAGTACATAAGTTCCAAAAAACGGATAAAAGACAAAATCTTCGGTATTGATCGATATCCGAAGGATGCACCATGCATTCGACTCCATTCGTAGTATTGCTGGTGACTGCAAATGACTGAAGGTATATTTCACTTATATAGCAACCTATCCGAGCCTATCGATGTATCTAGTCAGTTATTTTTTTCCTCTCTAAAATATCTGATAAAAATTTTTTCGACCTCGAGGAATGGAGAACAATGTTTACCTGGAGTACACGACTAAACCAACGACCACGCATACATTATAAGGCAACCTTTAGCCATTGCGCTACATGCATAAGTTGTAATAGGTTCCTACGATAAAAAAGTAATACTCTCGGTATTGGTCAATACCTAAGCAATGTGCCATCTACGGACTTCATGATATACCCACATAATCTCAATTTCCCAAACAATTTCCCGTATTTCCCATGCATCGCGCACGCGGCGCTCAGCACGACAATGCGTGGTTCATGTTAAGAGACACACGGTTCCCAACGGGTTAGAAGCATTGCTGGAGGTGTAGATGACGACTGGATGCATATTTGGCCTGTAAAATGATCTGTGGAGATCTACCGTTGCATCTACTCAGTGCTACTATCCTTGTAGACACGAGGCTAAATTGCCGACTCCAAAGAAACGATAGACTTAATGAGTCCGGGATGGGCATCACGTATGTTGCATGACACTTTTAACTACTACGCCATACGCTGCTCGCTTGCTTTGTGTAATATCACATATCTCGTTAAAGACTGTAATTTGTTCGAAATCCATAACGACAATTCCACTGCAAAAACAATAGAAAGTCAGCTTTACACCAAGGTACGCGACAAGCAATTTTGCAGCCATTACGACTTGCACGTTCATTCTCATTTCACAACACAACGATACGACGTATTAGATTATTGATTGCACGATGAGATGACATATACGATTCCGAGCTAATCGATAATGACTGAAATCAATCAATTCGACTAAGCACATTAAACAATCCGCAGGAAGACATTCAGTTCTTGAGTAAACAACGATCGCCTACGAAGGATAAGGTGAGAATCGAAAAACAGAAAAAAACCCTGAACAGAATAGAACTGATGCGTAAATGATGACTTGGTGACATTCATGCAATAATAAAGAGGCGTTAGGCAATTAATGCTTTACTTTTTATCAATATTACAGAGTAAACATGAACAAAATATGGTTTGTGAGGTGCAATGGTTAGAGATGCCTTGTGTCGCACAGGTTGTTGATGGCCCGATTCCGCGCCCGTGGCATATCATGACCTAATTTTCGGGGTCAGAGTTGACTGAGTGAATGGATTGGCGAACCTGATATATTGGCAGGTTGAACGACCCACTGTAAAAGTCAGATGCATTCAGTTACCTCAAAACGATGCTTGATGAAATCTATGTATGGCTCATTCCTCAAGGACTCTCCAGCGCTTTTAGTTATCGTTTTCGTTTTTATGGACAATATGTACATGCATATATATGTATATGTACGTATACATATGTATATGTGTAGATATACGTACACATATATATACATATATATAGACCATCAATAAAAACTACACAAAGGATAAAAAAAGGATAAAGCTCTCGGCGTTGATCAATCCCTGAAGGATGCGCCATGCATTCGTCTTCAATTTCTAATTTCGTTTGAGGTGACTGAATGCATATCTGGGCTTTATAATGGCTCGCGGTGGCCTCCTGCTGTACCGAGTCAGCCTGCTTATCTTCGCAGACAAGTCTGGTACCAATTTATGATATCGGAGGGATGGATGGCTTGGTGAGCCATGAGAACGAGTCGAACTATTGACCTCGTGTGCGACGCAGAGCATCTCTAAGTACTGCGCCACATGCGCTCTACATATATATGTATATATTCTCTCAGAATGGTTCAAGCCTCTCGGAGGTCTGGTACGCTATTGGCATACGTACGTTCTGACCTTCTCGCACGGCTCATTAGAGCAACATGCCCCTATGCTCTCCCTTGCTAATATCAGCGGTGCCGCAGATGTCTCAGTTCAGACAAAGTGAATTAACAGTTGAATATTCTTCTTATATGAGTATACATTTACCTGTACATGGAAATGTATACATACACATACACACATATGTGTATATACGCATATATATGACATCATTCTAATGGTAGAGATAAATAGGTTCTACAACACACGTGTGATTCTTATCTCGATCTTTCACCTCGGACGTATACCCCCCGAAAGCGGACAAATCGTATTACACTTGGAACAACGAAAACTCCGATTCAACGTATCGGTCGATTATATCCCACATTTCATTGTTAAGACAAATATGCAATCAGTCATGTTAAAAATGATCTGTAATGCATACCCCGTCTATCAGGGATTGATCAACGTTGAGTACTTTACCTCCTATTGTAATTAGCAGTGAGATTTCCACGAAGAACTAGGCAAACAAAATGATTTGAAGCCTTGCCTAAGCTTTCAAAGTCCCCATAAAGCCTTTTCTGTCTTCTTTTCGTGATGTGTGTGTGTATTCTACACAAACCGCCAGACTTTATATTTTTTCTAAAAGATGTACGACCATCTTCCACTAATTTACAGTGTAGCATTTCATACCAGTATTTCTGTTCTTTATGGGAAGCCTATATTCGGTCATGCACTTTACAAAGAGCTTACGAACTGACAGTACTTTTCCCCTATCCGCATCCATTTTCAGTCCCTTGGTAAAAACACTTTTTTTTTTGTTTTTTTCCAGAGTATTGATAGCAATTCGAAAAGCTCGTATCTCGAGAATTTCAACGGTACATTTTATTTTATAGCCCAATGACTACGCTTTGATAGTAAAACTAGAATTAAATTTCATACTCAAGTATCTTTTTCTGGACAAAGCTTCTCCTCTAGACTTCTGGCACTCATTCGATAGCTTAAATCTCGACGATTTCAAAGGTATATTTGATTTTTCTGAAAGACTTATTAGCGTGCTGTAACACTGAAAATAAAATTGCATTTCACACACAGCGCGCATTCTAGATGGAACTTCGCAACATAGGCATCAAGTTATCCGCTTTCGGAACATTACACACGTCCTAGACGACGATACCTGCGCGCTAAGTGCGAAAGCCATCTTCTTCAGGCTGTAACAACGCACCAAGAAGTCTTTTTTCAAGACCAAGCATACCATTGAAATTCTCGAGATCTGTGCGATTTTTGACCGAGTGACTATTCAAACTATAGAAAAAAGCAAATAAAAAAACGTGTTCTTCCCAAAAGGTTGAAGATGGGTTCGGAGAGTGGAAAAGTACGCATTGAGAATTGAAGTTTCCAGCTTTAATTAGATATCTTAGCCAGTACTCTGATATAGCAATTGCTCAGTATGTCTATATCATAATTGACACTACGGTAACAATTCCTACTCATTTTATCCTGAATTTGAGAAAAACTCGAAAATCAAAGGACAATACATACAGTGGTACGAATAACTGGGTCAAAGGAACTGAACAACAATACAAAAACAAGGTTATCGCTCGCAGGCAATCAGGCAATTTCTATTTAACAATAAACACAGGGAAAGTTTTGCATCACCTTACATCACTTAGCAATGAACATAAAAAACTATCTCAAGAAATGTCCTTTTTTATATAAAACCTGAACAAGATCGGTTTCTTCTTCATAACGATAGCTGCTGAAGTTTCGACGATATCGCTTTCCTCAGAGTGACTCAACTACTTATAAGGGAGAAGTCACCGGTGTGCTGTCAAAAACTATGAAAAGAATAAATTGTTTGTATTTACACCTACTTGATGAGGATGGCCGTGGTCGAGTGGTTAACTCAATAACCATGAGAGCCATTTTGCTTCTCACCGCGAGGTGTCAAATCTCACTGAGGCACTGCTATGACGGCATAGCATCTCGTGGGAAAGCGACGGCACCACACCGTCTATCAACACTGGTCCTCAAAAGGTTAACGATGCTCTATCGGAGCTAGGTCCCTCCTCCCAACTCTCCGATGATCAATCACCGAACGCAACAGCGTGGTTATCCAGGAGATTTCAAGATCTGTTCGATCAGTATTCTACGATGTCCATGAAAAAGACAAAATCCTCGGTCAAGCGATGAACACGAGAAGGCGAATCGAATGTTTAAGTACTGGGATCCGCATACAAAAGTGCGAAGAGCGGTGGGTGACAACACACCGATGACCTCTCCCATGTTTCTGAGGGTTTACCAGCTCTGAAATAGCCAAAATCGCTGGAGGGTTAGCCATTTATCCGGAAGAATGATGTATCAACCCTACGCAAGCTTCATATGAGAAAAAACGACACCTGCTAAGACGACTTTCATTTTTCATGCCGAGGATTAGTGAGATTCGATCACTCGATCTACCACAAAAAAAACTATAAGGACTAGTTGAGAAGCTCGGAAAGCACAGAACCAAACAAAATGACAATTTCGGGTATTTTCGACTATTGAAACTTCTAAATATGAAGTCGTTAAGACGTGGCGGTAGTATAGGAGAAAAATATTGTACAAACAAGAATTTACCGATAACAAAATTGCACATAATCTAAGGAACTTCGCAGAGCATTTCACCATCTTACAATGATATGATGAGGATGAACGGAAATTCAAGTGGAAATAAACAATCTTAACAAGTCAGAGGCTTCTCTTTCATGATAAAGTATCATAATAAGATGTACAAAACTAAGATCCAACTGTAGTTTAAGTTATTTACAAAGAAATTTTACATTGAACTTAGTCAACAATGCTAGTCTTCATCGACAAAATTAGTCGAAAACATGAAAAGGTGGAGTCCTTCTTTGGCTTATCGTTAAACAGATCACATCCTTATCATTGTTGGTCCATCTATGGCAAAAAAGAAACTAACGAATGAGACCGAACGAAGCTCTTCCCCATACTTGGTACTTTCTTAACTCTTTAGAAACCGCAAGTGCAAACGTTGAGCCTAAGGCGGATCCCAGGTGGGTGGTGTACAATTTTCGCTACTCATTTGAGGTGATTCTCAGTTGAGCAATTTTTAGATCTTTCGTATATATTTGATCCTTCATGCTCTTCTGCACACCCACCAATTCTCTTTACCTCCACTCTAATGAGTGAAGGAAAATGCTCATTTACGGGATGACTACTGCGATTAGGGGAAATGTAGTCTCCTTTTCGTTCCTTCGGCGCGTTTCTCTCAAAAACCAGGCCCACAGTCTGCATCTTTCAAGCTATCTAATAACTACTAAAAGTCTCTCAAAATACTCTTATCCTTCGAGAAACGTCTCTAAATAGTAGTGGGTGCACAACAACACAAGCGGTCCCCAAAGAATTATATCATTACATTACTTATGGCACTAAATCTCCTAATATTGGAATTCGTTGAACGATGCCTGAATGAAGACAGCACGATAGCACAGATCGATCTCAAACAAGACAGAGCCTCTTTTTAGATCGAAAAAGAAAAAATGTTGATATTAATATTAACAAATTACAGATCACCATGGGATATAAACCCGTACTTATTCTTCGTTGGCGATTAAAAAATAGCACGAAGATAATAAAACAAGTTTACTTGTAGACATAGCCTCGAATTATTGTCTTTGGAGGGCGAAGAAGACGAAGCGTTGGCCGAGTGAATTATTTACAAGAATTCGTGCTATGATATGCGGTTCACTAATAGAGCCCAAGTTCAAGGCGAGGTGTTTTCCAAACCCAGTTTTCTTCTTTCGTCAGAGTTCAGCTCTTGGTTGTACAGCAAAATAACCACTGATATCGTCGATTCGTGCAGATATCCAAGCAAGGGCACTCCGCACGTGAACGTTTTCAAAGATACGATCACGTACAAAATAGAGAATCACTGAAACACAACAACAAGTTGGGTCGAATTCACCACCTTGGATAACAGTGAAATAAAATTGCAATGCCATAACCATACTGTGAGGGTGGGGGTAGTGCAATTGGTAGCCATACTGATCATCAGAAAGTGGTGATAAGCGATGAACTGGTTTGATACCGTCCCAAACACTCCCTTGCAAGCAATCAGCTGAGAGCCTCGAACGTCTCAGCCCGGCTAATTCCACATTGATCAGCATTCTAATACACTCACAGTGAAGACGAGATCCTTAACCAGCAGCAGAAGAAACACGTGAAGTGTTTGAAGACCTTCGTAGAAGAGGATCACTTGCATGTAAACGAATAATTGTATTACAACGCTATTTATAAATGATCCAGGGCGACATCGAAAGACGTACTTGCCTCTTTTGTTGATTATCGAGTAACTCGATACGCGCAGAAGCAAAATTTTCTATCAATTTGAGAGAATCGCTTTTGCTCAAAGTCCACAAAACGTATTTTCCGCTTGATGTCTTTATGATGAGAGCATGAAAATCGGCTTGACGATCGTTCTTCGCTGTGATTGACGCTTTCTTTCTGATATCTGAATCATCAGCGCTTCTCATATTCGACTTTTGAAACTACGATCTCTATTCTTCAATGAGCCATTCAAAGCAACGAGCTTTTGATGGTGCAATCCAGTTGTCAATTAGCGTTTGCTATAACGAAGATGTGCTTAGTCTAACGATATCGGTAAGAGTGCCAGTATTCCATGTCTTCATAAACCTTTGAGGATCGTGGTCCCACAGCCCCTGCATCTCAAACAAGCAACTCACAATGGTCTGCTTCACCTGCTCTGCATCTCCAACAGCCACCGTGCGATTGATAGACGTAGCACACTGTGGGTCACAGATGCAGAGAAGGTGAATTAGACTACCTAGAGTTGCCAGTTAGAGACGCAGGGGCCTCGGGTCACGGCCCGAAAGGGCCAACAACATTTCTGATATTCCTGTAAGCTTCGCTCTTGCAAGGTGATGTTCTGTCTTGCTCGCCTTTTGATCCATATCTCTCATTAGCGTTGGTTGAATCATTCTTAGGTGCACGTTCCATTCCTGACGAAAGACGCATTAGGAAGTAGTCAGCGCCCCCAGCATCATGTTATACAAGCGTCAACGAGAAGGATCAACGTTCTCCTCGCTTCACTCCCGGATATTACGATAACTGTCAGAGGGATCGAAATTGCGTGTTCACTGGTTTACTGATCATCGACAGTTCATAGTACCCCTTCTATTTTCGTTACAAAAACAGAAAACCCAGCATTAGGAATGACTAGTAGGTATACCGTGGTTAGAACATAAGGAGAGCTTACCTGTATAAACCACAAAAAGCGACAGACTGAGGTAGAATACGTCTGGGCGATCATCAAACTCTATGTGGAGTGGATCGTCCATACTTCGTATAGAACCGAAAACAGGGGACACGTCTGTCCAATCATATATGAAAGACTGAAACGTGCTCATCTTAATCCACCACTCTTAAAATTAGTTCTCATAAATTATAAAGTAAGGAATCAGATTAGGAGCAAAGAAAAATCTTCGAAAATCATTGTTGACGTAGCACTACCACCACCTATTAGATGTTAGTAGAGGAATGTAGTGCAAACCAAAGAAATCGTCGTGTGCAAAAACTGGTTTGGACTAAATCCTCCCCTTTCGGGAGGTTTGTCAAAGGTAGGGAAAATAAGAAACATATTAAGCCTTGAAATTCAACTGACCATCAGGCCGTTGTCGTTCAAAGACCGGTCCTCCATCCTCGCCACAGCAGCACCGCTAACCCATAACATCACCGTTGGAGTACCAGATATACCATATCGCGAGTTTAATCTGTACCATGGCATATAAAGCATTGAGAAAGAATACCCTACAGAATTAACTTTATGAACAAAGCTGTACACCAAAAAGATAGAGGAAATAGAATAAGTGCATATCAAAATTCAAAATTACTGGCATTCTTCGATTAACCGGTTGACTTCCGCGGACCAGAACCGGGCGCGTCTCTGGCAAGGGTTCCAATCGCCAGCATGGGAACGGTTCCACCCCCACCCCTCCCCCTGTCTACAATTGTGCGACTCTAAGCACAGGGTGGCAATCACTGTCTGTCCCACTCCTCTCTGCCACTCGGTACCCGTCCATCGTTAAGAGGGTTGGTGGCTCGATCCCTATCACAACACTTCACTGTAGTTTTTTTGATGTTATCTTTCCAATGTCGATTAGCTCGAAGGTCTTTATGTAACGTAATTATCACAGCAAAAAACGCTCAATTTTATAACATTTCACTACTTTTCGATATCTAATGTAGATCGTAGACGTAGAACGTAGATGCAAATTTATTGTTGTTATCAATTGCAGATTGTTGAATAAGTGGTGATAAATAAATTATCTACACTGGTCGCTTGTATTACGGCATTACTATACGAAATATGGTGTGATTTGATGTGTCAACTATTTGAGCATTATGTAATGAAGACAAATAGATAACAGGGGAAAAAAAGTACAGTGAAGTGCTGTGGTAGGAGATCTAACCAGCAACTTTCTTCCCGGTGGACAAATACCGAGTGGCAGAGGGGAGTGAGACAGACAATGAATGCCATACTGAGGTTAGGGTCACAGTCGTAGAGGGGGAGGGGAGCGGGTGGAGCCGTACTCACGATAGTGGCTGGAGCTCTTGCCACTTAGACACACCCAGCCTGGGTCCGCGGAAGTCAGCCGGTTATAGACGCTCTCAGAC
Source organism: Parelaphostrongylus tenuis (assembly GCA_019055375.1). Classification (NCBI taxonomy): domain Eukaryota; kingdom Metazoa; phylum Nematoda; class Chromadorea; order Rhabditida; family Metastrongylidae; genus Parelaphostrongylus; species Parelaphostrongylus tenuis. Next base: position 141,839 of record JAHQIW010002965.1, read on the forward strand.
ATTGAAGCTTTCGGCGTTGATCAATCTCTGACGGATGTGCCGTGCAATCGACTTCATCAAGCATTGTTTGCGGTGATTGAAGGGACATCTAACCTTTACAATAACTCGTCGCGGCCTGTCGATGTGCCAAGTCACTACTCTTATTCTCCCAGACAAATCTGGCACCAATTCGCCAAACCCGGAGTCATCGAAGGTTTCGTGAGCCATGGGCGCAGCATCGAACCATTATCACTTGTGGATCGCACGGTCCCTCTAACCACAGTGCTGCTCACACTCGTTATTCCTCGATAGTATATTTGCGTGATTATGGAGGAACTGAACGCGGATGACGCAGCAGCTAGAGTTGCCTTTCAAAGACACATGGTCCATGGCTCTATCCCGTGCCCAAATTCACCAAATCTTCCATTCCCCCGGGGTCCGTGAACTGATGCCAGACTTGTCTTATAGGATAGTAGCTTTGATATGATACATTGGTAGGTCACCGCGAGTCATCGTAAAGGCCAGATATGCACCTAGTCACCTCTAACGATGCCTAATGAACTAGGAGGCCTGGCGCCACCCCTAGGAATTCATTAACGCCTAGAGCTTTAAGATTTATCTCATATAAGGAAACCTTTTTATCCATGACAAATGAAAATGACTAACTTTGAGAACTCTGTCGCGTCTAACGCTATGAATTTGATACTTCCATTGTACATTTTTGGAAGTGCATTGAAATACGGCGCGATACGAGCACTGAACGGACATGTAGGCGCATAGAATAGACTGAAAACAGAAGAATGTTAACCTTCTGAGGACCACGCGATGCATTTCGTACCAAGCCGCGCGACTTCAGAGCTCATTCAGCTGCTATATGGCTGCGTTGCGTCTCGTGGGAAAGCGGGCAGACACGCAGACATGCATGCACAGACGTGCAGATGCCGCCTGCCTAGACTGACGCGCAAGCGGCGGAGCGACACCGCCTGCCTATCATTGGTGGTCCTCTAAGGGTTGATAGCTGATTGGAAACATAAGAAATTGTGTGAATACAATTTTAGTATCAATAACAACAACTCAGTAACACTACGAAAAAATAAAATCGATAACGACCAAGGGGAGGAACAAATTCATTGGATAAATAACCAAAAAATTAAATCAATAAGAACTTTCTTCTTTTGCTGCTCTCAAAACAGTAGTTATGATGTTTATATACCTAAGGACGCTGTGGATATACAAAACCTTCTGAAAAGGAGAAACAGTGATAACAGTGACCTCGGCGATGCAGAGGTAGTAGCCGCTCCTGGTATGGATGAAACGCGGGTTCAACTCGCGCCTGGGGATTTCAAAATCTCACATATCTCTCGAAACCTTTGAATATCAATCGAGATTGGGAATATGAAGGCCAAGTGAAAGAAAATTAAGAGAAAAAACTCACGTCACCATGCACCACATCCGTTTGTACGTGTCTGTATGCTGTAATATGCCCAACAAGGTGCTTGAATTCATTACTTCGACAGTTGAGAGCTTCTCATTGAATGGATCTGACAAGTAACTTCTAATGAACTTTGGAAATCCTTGGAGAATTCACACTCTAGGAGCAACAGCTGATCAAACACGCAACGCGATTCGCAGGTGTGCGCCATCATTTTACCCTTTCGGGACCAAAAACCCAACCCTCTACATCTCTAACTCTCGGCGTGTTGGGCCTAACAATGGCGTCTATCTCAGCATATCATTGTTCAACGCAACACGCTGAGGGTTAGACACACAGAGGGTAGGTTATGTTTCCGAAAGGGTTAATTAAAGTTTTTCTACCAGATCGAAAAGTAAAGGAACCATAGATTTTCCTGCGCCTTTGTGATACTTCATGATCTCCTCTACATGCCTGTTTTGGTGCCATATATATATATATTATATAATATACACGCATACATGTACACACGTGTCCACAGATATGTATGTACATGTGCGCTACACGTAGAAGTATGTTATGCATATATATGCATGTATGCATACATATATATATATAATATATATATATGTACGTTCATGTACACATGTGAGACACTTTTTTCGCTCTCAAAACGCTATATAATTCCTTCACAGGAACTAAGCACTGTTTTAGAATTGCCGAATATTTTTGCTGCCGCAACTCAATAAGAAAAGCTTTCTAATGCTTTAGAGTAGTCAATGAAAATAGAAGAAAAAAGTTCTTTTCCAGCGAGAAAGGGTTCAAGGAAGATAAGTAACTTTTTAGATATAAATCGTCCCGAAATAGTCAATCCTTGGGCACGGCATGTTGATCGCTGAGCGATTGGCAAGCTGCGCGCGATTTCGTTGATTAGTTGAGGTTTTTTTCCGTTCCAAAGGGATAACTCCAAGTTCGTGGTGTTATTTCGATACCCCACGACATAATCCATGTGATCGTGACCTTTTGGTGCTAGTATAACTCTTCTACATAAAGAAATCCGTAGTGAAACTCGAGCGATGAGCTGAATACTATGAGTGTAAAACGTGATCTTCTCTTTATTCTTACAACGCACTACAAAGGGCGTTCGAGAAAGCAAGTACCCTTCATAAAATGGCTGTTTTTAGAGCTAACGAATGACTACTAAGAATGTGGTGAGGGGACTTTGTTCAGGAAAAAAAGGGCCTCTAAACCACATGTGTACACTAATCATGCCGTCCCCAGCGGTGTTCAAAAACGACCACTCGGATGTGAATAAACGAGAAAGAAAAAACTCACAAACTGTTTGACAACGATATTTGAAGGCACCGTTCGGGTCCATCAGTGGATCGTTACATTTACTGTCATAGTCAAGTGGACAAGTCAATTGAAGAACATGACTGAAAAGAACGAATCTTCTTTGCCAAATCATTCTTATTCGACAACGAAAACTTTTCAGAACAGCTATTGGACTGGCACGAAATTGTACGAACTTTGTCGCTTTTGTCGACTATTTTTTATGTTTAAGTTTTTGATTTTACTACCGTTTAGAGGAGTTCCTTGCGGGTTATTTCGCTAAATAACACACATATATTTGTTATAAGATTAAATTGCGACCTCATTCGCTGTACAAGAACTTTTCATAGAAGTGTTAGTGATAATTCAAGAGACTGAATATTCGACTAAAGCCGTACGTGGCCGGTTCTCAAAAAGACTCTTGAATAACAATGTGAAGTTCAAGATAAAATCATGTCTCACATGCGCATACTTCTCGCCAGACAGAGCTCATTTCAGAATAATAACAATAATTCAATAGAGTAGGAATTAAGGACCTCAACGCTTCGCTTATTTTCTGTAAAGACCGTTTCCAGGCAAGGAGATTTTGGCTTTACTAGGGCGTGGGAGGAGGGGGGGGGGGGGCAGGGCGAAGGGAGCTGAGGCCGTTTCAACACTCCTAGGCCCTTCCGCGGGCCATAGGAAAGGACGATTCTTGTTATTCAATTAGAATTTTTTCTTGAAACTCCAGATTGAACGTCTGAATCTAATAGTCTGGAAAAATTTCTCTAGACGTTCATGTACTTTTCGTGCACCCAGCAAAGCAACAGCTTACTTTCACGATCGATGTAAAAATAAAATTCATTCTAAATGTAACATCGTTATAAAAGGTTCCTTTTCAAAACCGGACAAGTATGGCTCTAGTCAGAGATTAACGCTTTCGAATAACCACTAACATTCCTCTAAAAAAACTCCTGTACAGCGAATGAGGTAGAATATTCATTTGCTTCCTTATAACAGAAAAGAATCCAAAAACGATTGTTGATGCTACACGAGTATCATTTGGGTTAAAGTGCTGCTTTGGCGCACAGCGATACATGTGCAGCACTAGCAATCGCTCTTGCTCGTGAGACAGTTCCATCTTGAAACAATGTACAGTGTTTGAAATCAGAAATGAGCGCAAGAAGCTGCTCTCTACGATTCTAAAAACAAAAACTTGAAATAGAAGATAATTATCAAAAACGACAAAGACCGGAGAATTTCTTGCTAACTCAATATAGGTCATTCAATAAGATGAATCAGAGACCTACTGAGTGAACCAAAAAGTCGTAAAGAAGAGGAGAAAAATCCTAAAACCATCGACTTAGACGCAAATTGCACGTATGTCAAGCGGGAGAAGGGCGTTCACGGAGCATATTCGTCCACGTTCAAATGATCTCAGTGATGTGGAAGCAGTGAAGAGGACAAAGAACATCCAACCCCGTGCCCGCCTTTTCGACTCAACGATTATCCCTGCATTAACGATTGTCTTAAACCATCGAGGTTCTTACTTTGCCTTTTTCCCTTTCTTCTATATTCGATATGATACCCTGCCATGCCGTTCTACACGCCAGGATATCGAAAATCAGGTGGGCCGGACACGTGATGCGCTTCAACGACAACCGATGGACGAGAGCCGTTACTGACTGGATTCCTCGGGACGTCAAGCGCTCTAAAGGAAGACCACTGACCCGTTGGTCCGATTTCTTCACGAAAGCGATAGCAGAAAGATATGATGCTCAGAGAAACCCTAGAGCGAGGAGAACCCACTGGGCTACTCTTGCACGCGATAGGGAAAATGGAAGAGTTGCTGGTACCCGCTCGAGTCACTCGACGATCAACGGGACGACAGGTAATACAGGTGATGTGGAAATAAGAAAAACAAAGCAAAAAACAACTAACTAACTAGTGAATATGACTGAAAACGATAAGATAACTAATACTCGATGAAAAATTGTTGACAAGATTCAGCTACAAAGCAAAAAAAAATCATGCCGAAGAATTCTGATTACCCTAGAAGATAAATCCCTTGTCATACTTCCAAATATAAAATATGTAATATTTCCACACTTCTATTTGTTCACCATTATTCTTTCACATTTTTGGACTCTTTTCCGCTACACGGCACGAGATCAGAAATCGATCCTGTTCGATGGTTAAGGATCTCTCATAGGAGTGCTGATAACCATTCAAAAGCTCAAATCTCTGGCTAGCGCCGTACGTGGTCGACTTTCGTATAAGACTCTTCTGTAACGCTATAAAATTCGGAGAAATTTTTCTTCTCATCGATCGTGCAATTCAACTACCACTTCGCTGGAAGCACGAAAAGCACACCAAACGTGTAAAGAATCTTTAGTAAAAGAGTCACACGTTTTATCTGAACTTTCCTTCGAGGCGCAGAAAATTTCTCATTGCAGAGTTTTTTCTTCAAACTAATAGTCCTTAGCAAAAGCTCCAGCGATTCCATTGTTAGGCTTCTTTTTAGAAGGACCGTTTCTGTGCAGTGTAGCAGGAAAACAAGACTGAATTCACACAAGGTTGGTATCTTTTCCCAATTGATTGCTGTTCTTTCCGGTCGATAGGTTTTCAACGATTGCTTGTGGCTGACGTTTCGGCGAATACGCCTTCTTCAGAGCCTTACCTCTAATCCGGGATCCATTTTGAAAGTTTTATATATTAACATGCCGAGGTTTCAAGAAAGTCGGTCTTTCAAATTGAATTCACACACACCAGCATTTACTTTTCGGCTAATCTACGGGTTGGGGAAAAAAGGGCAGGGGGAGCTGGCAACGGTTTTTAGCAGGGCGATCGATCCGATGGCGCCACTGCCTTACACGTGTGAAGTGTGAGTTTTGTTATCTAACTAGGAATTTCATCTACACTTTAGTAAAAATTCCACTTTAAACTGTTGAGTTTGACACTAGAAAATTTCCTCTAGACGTTCATATGCTTGTCGTGCTTCTATTAAAGCAATAGCAGAAGCGAGCAGCAGGTGTAAAACATGATTTTATTTTGAAAATTACAGCGCCATGAAAGGGTTTTTTGGAGAAGGAACATGTAGCACAGTAGTTCGAGATTTAAACTTTCGAATGATCACTTCCATCCTGAAAAGTTCTTTTCCAGCGAAGGAGATCATCTTTTCATTTGCTTCCGGAATAATGGAAAAGAACCACGTAATCACTAAGGTTAAGAGAAAAGTATATAAGACTTTCGGAACTCACTGTAATATCTCTTCAGAATTATATCGACGACAACTTTCCCACGGTGCTTCTGGTGATGACGTCACAGCCTCTTCACCACCGATCTCGCCTATTTCAGCGACAGCAATAAACAGCAGAACTATTTCCCACATCTGAAAGTCATAGAGAAATTCATGAGGAAAGTAGATGAAGACGGCGAAGAAGAAGGAGTAGGAGAAGAAGAAAAAGAGAAAGAAGAACAGGGAGGTGGAGGAGAAGACAAAGACAATGAAGAAGGTATTGTAGAAGACTGAATCCAAAGAGGTTACTATAATCATGAAAAATTTGTGACTGATAAAACTTCCATGTGGGGAGAGTTCGAGGGCAAAAAGAGAGAAAAATCTTTATCTAACCGCCCTCCGAGAATAAATACGGGAGCCGAAATCACCAGAAAACATATCCCCTTTCGCGACCGTGGACTCACCATATCCCCTTTCGGGGGCCGTGGACCCACCATATCCCCTTTCGGAGACCATGGACCCAGCATATCATCTTTCGGGGACCGTGGACCCACCTCCTGTGCATCTCCAACTCCCAGCGTGGGAACACACTGCGTGTACTATCGAATTTTTTCATTTGTATCACTGCAACAGTTATAACTACACATAGCTATAACAACATATATAACATCAATTTCTACGATTGAATTGAAATAACACAATAATACACTCGATACGCTCTCACCCTGGGAGTCAGAGACGTAGAGGAGGTGGGTCTACGGTCCCGAAAGCGTTAACAAAAACCTGGATACCCGGTTACATATACAATGCATGTACTGTAAGTGCGATAAAAGTGGGAAAAATGAAATGAAAAGATGATAGTATGTTAAGTGATAGCAGACGAGCAGTCCCCTGTTGTACAGTAGTTAGCGCGCGCTCTCAGAAAGAGGGAGACGCGGGTTCGAAGTCCGCCTAAGGTCCCAGCAGCCAAAAGGTCAAAAATATAGGTCTAATGGGCCAAAAATACGAGGTTTTCATAAGGAGATTCATCTGAACAGCTGACGTCTAGGCATGGATTTTATCGTCTTCAGAGTCTATGGGAAGAGTTAGAGGTTGTCTACAACCCCTCAGTCAACCAAACACCGCCATTACTTCAACACCCTCCTGAGGGCTTGATGATGTTTCTTTTGTTGGAGTTAGCTCTCTCGAGACCGCGGACACACCTCCTCCGCTCTCTAACCGCCAGCGGGGCAACGTTTGACGGTCTGCTCCACCTCCTCTGCGTCTCTAGCCTCAGCATGAGAACGCATAGGATATATCATTGTATTATTACAATTGCATAATTGCCGATATTTCCCTACTTATAGCAACATAATTTATTTACATATTATATAATATAGGAAAGCAACAACAAAAAAAATTGAGATAGTAAAATAATAGTAATAATAATAATAATAATAATAATAATAATAATAATAATACCATTGAAAGCAGTGGCAATAAATAGGAAAATAAAATAAAATCGAAATAAACAAAAAAAGTAATACATTCAACGCGCTCCCAAGCTGGAGGTTAGGGTTATAGGGGGTGAGTCCACGAACCCTAAAGGGTTAAGGAGGCGTCTGCTTAAGGGGGGGGGGGGGAATGCACGCACGACCTGGTCCTTCCCAGGTTTCTAAGGCGACCAAATCAGACGAACCATCACCTGTTCGGGTAAATGCTACCATAACAGTCTCGTGTTTCGATTTTTCAAAATAAAAAACCCCTCAACTTTAGAACATTGACGACATTACGAGCAAGAATCGATGGGAAAAGATGTCGCTATCCCCTACGGGTCCATGGACCCAATCCTCTGTGTCTCCAACCCACAGCGTACTGCGTCTAACAATAGGACGCTGGGGCTAGACGCCATTGTTTGAACGCAGCACGCTGGGGACTACAGACGCAGAGGATTGGGTCCGTGGTCCCGTAAGGATTACACTCAATGGACTAAAGGGAGCTCAGAGGGGGGCATGTACACAAATAAACCATCCATTCAGACAAGTGGAGAGGATTTCATGAGGTATCCGGGTCACTTTTAACCCGGATTAACCCTTGGTTGATCAGCCCCAACAGGATACTTCAGGTAGCCTCCGCCGCTCTCCGGATTGGTACGGCAGTGCGGGACTGACACGCTCCGCGGTCATTCGTCGCTCCACGTCACGGAATTGTTGCATTAGCACCCTGCTCTTCAAATGGAGCACGCTATTCTCACCTTGCTTCCTCACTTTTTTTTACGCACTGGGTTCTTATCGGACTCTTAGGTAGCCGTAGATCACTACTGGGTGATCTCCCAAGTGGGTGCTGAAGGGTTCAGAACTCGTTTCCCACGCGGGATTACGGCTTTCCCGCGACGAGAGTAAACTTCCCGTTGCGCCAGACAGTCACCAAGGTTCAGTCTCAGTCGAGAGAGTAAAAAAACCGCCCGCCCACCAGTGGTTAAGCTAATAAATAATTGATTAGTAAATGAGTAGTGGGTTCTGTTTGTAGCAGGTTCTGGGCACTTTCTGGGCAAATAAAGATGGTAGATCAAGGGCGCGATCGATGCGGATCCGTTCTATCTAGCGGCAAATATATCTCGCATGCTAGTACTTTGCCACTAAACACCCAGACAGGAGGCTCAAACTTTCAGCGAGTTCCTGTAGGGCTTTTTTCCTTGATTTTGTTTGTTTGTTTGTTTTCCTTGATTCCTCGTACCCGACGGATCGATCGCACGTGCTTGCGGATAAATTCCTGCCCGTATCTGTAACGACTTTAATTTTCATCAAGGAATTTTACCCCCTCGGGGGCAATACACTTCGTCTGGGCAAATAGAGCCGGTAGATCAAGGCTGAAATCGATACGGACCCGTTCTATCTAGCGGCAAGGATATCTGACATGCTAGTACCTACTACCACTAAACCCCCTCAGACAGTCAACCAGACAGGAGCCTCGAACTCCTAGGGAGTTCCTGTCGGCCTTTTTTCTCTCTTGGGAAAAAGTCGTACCCGAAGTTTTGAATACGCGTGGGCGGGTCGACCGCACGTCCAAGCGGATCAAGCCCTGCCCGTATCCGTGGCTAAACCCATTTTCATCGAGGAATTTATCCCCTCGAGGGGACCTCTGGCACTTTTTCCTCTTGGATCAGCCCCACCCTGAGTTTCTGCTGCGTTCCACCGGCACCCTAACAAACACCTGTTTATCAATTGAATGGTTTTTTTATTCTTTACTACACATTACATCGTGATCCACGACCAAAGAGCAAATTCGCCGCGTACATATTGTCTCCCCGGTCGATTTCAGTCGCGTCAAAAATCGTCCTGCTGTTCATCTTTTGTTTTTCCCACTGGAACCCCTCCTCCCCCTCCCCCCCACCCCGACACTCTCGGGACTGACCCATTGCGGACGACGAGGGTCATTTTGACCCTCGAATTTTCAGAGGTGTTTTTTTAGCTGAAAAAAATCCGAAATAAATCACTAGAGGCTGCCAAGGCCGAAACACGTGTGCCGGATTGTACAAGTGCCCATAGGAGACCACATGACTTGTTAGCTCAAACAGTAATTATCAATTAGACGAAAATTTGAGCGTGATTTCAAGAAAATACTCGATACGAACGGTGTAATATCTAAACGGCTTAATTTTTAACCCTTTGCGAGCGATGAGGGTTATTATGACCCTCGCCTGGGCGTGCCGTTTGGACTATTACGAAGAGTGCTGCGTGCTCCATTAAAAATTCGGTATATCCAGTTATTATTGAACAAATGATATTTGTTTTTATTTAACCGCTTTGGCGGTGGTATGATGCTTCAAATATATACCCATTGATGTAGAGCAATGTGCAAAACTTTCGCGTCAGGCGGGACTAGAACCCGCACCTCACTCTTTCGTGGAATGCGTTCTCTATCCGTTGCGCTGAAGCGTAGAAAGAGCGATGTGCAAAATGGCTCCTCAGTAGTGTAACGGATTGAGCACGCATTCACGGAAAGAGTAAGGTGCGGGTTCTAGTCCCGCCTGATGCGAAAGTTTTGCACATTGCTTTAATTCAATGGGTATTTTTGAACATTTCTTTTATCTTCTCGATCTTTTTTGTCAATTATAGCTTGAAAAATTTTGACCTCCATAATGAGCTTGTTGAGTGGAAAGATTTCCAGAGTACGTGCTACTAATAATAAATCCTTTCATCATTATTTGAGCCAACATGTCATGTGGTGTGGTAAGGGCTCTTGTACAGCCCGAGACACGTGTTTCGTCCTTACAGACTCATCAGCCGGGCAGAACCCGTCGTCTGTCGATCTTTTCATAGTCAGTTCTCTCGGGAGCGTCACACTCCTTATAGAGAGTCATCGACGACGTACGCTTTACACTCTGTGTCAAGTGAAACATTCACCTAACACAGAGTGTTGTGCACTCGATTGCTCATTGGCTGGTACTTTTATCATAATTATACCTTTATCTCGAGTGCTTTGTTTAGACCACGCTCAAATTTCAATAGACCTTTCATTATTATTTGAGCCAACATGTAAAGGATATATTGAAATTTGAGCGTGGTCTAAACAAAGCACTCGAGATAAATGTACTAATAATAAAGCAAAACATTTCGCATTCACATCGATTTTGCCAATTCAAGCGGATTCGCTTTTTCACTTTGCTTCGTTATGGAAAACGCCTTTATAAAATTTGCTTTAGCACTTTATTTGATCCGTCATCGCAGTGTTTTTTTTTTCTACCGTATGGATCCCAGTACTTCTAGCCTTCAATTCGATTATTCGTCTTCTTCTTGAACGACGCGGAAAACTGGTTGAGCGAGTCTCCTTGCAATCTCGAGGATAGCCTTGCTGCGGCGTTTCCGTAGGACGTTCATGTTGACCGCCGGAGAGACGTAAAGGATGGAACTCGGCTTCACGCGCGCCGCGACCAGCGTTACAGCCGCTCGGCTGAGTCGCCCCCAAAACGCCGCTGTAACTGCAAGAATAATTTGATGTTGATCAAATGAAATTCTTTTTATTTAACCGCTTCTAGCGGTGTGATGATTTTTCAAATAGACACCCACTGATGTAGAGTGATGTGCAAAACTTTAGCGCCAGGCGGGACTAGAACCCGCACCTCACTTTTTCCGGAAATGCGTGCTCTATCCGTTACGCTACTGACGCCCATTTTGCACATCGCTCTTTCTACGTCTGACGGCTGACAGATAGATGAGCTGTAACGTAGAAAGAGCGATGTGCAATACGGGCGTCAGTAGTGTAACGGATAGAGCACGCATTCCCTTGAAGAATGAGGTGCGGGTTCTGATCCCGCCTGGCGCGAGAGTTTTGCACATCACTCTACATCAATGGGTATATGATTTTATGTTTCACACTCGGCTTGTCTTATTTGCTCAGCTTAAGTCTATGGATCGTTTTTTATTGGACTACACTAAGCTCATTTGATAGCCCAAATCTTGAGGAATTTAAAGCTTATAGTGGTCCTCGAAAAGGTTTCATAGAGGACTAAGAGAGCGAAAATTTAATTACGTTTCACATTCGGAATTTTCTTCGCACGTGAGAGTTATATATGCACAAAAATTATACAAATTTGAAGAGGAAATCTCGTTCTATCAGAGTGGTACAAAGAATCCAAAGCATTTCGCGAAACAAGGAAAAAATCTTTGTTTGAGGAATGAAAATCGCGCGCTTGGCAATATCGAATATCCCTTTACAAACGGTATCAATTCGATATTGCCAGTCACGCGCGATTTTCGTTCTTCAACAAAGTTTTTTTTTTCTTTGTTTCAGGCAGTGCTTTGGATTTTTTGTATCACTCTGATAGAACGGGATTTCCTTTTCAAATTTATACAGTTTTTGTGCATATGTGACTCCCACGTGTGAAGAAAATTCCGGATGTGAAATGTAATCATATTTTCGCTCTCTTGATCCTCTATGAAAGCTTTTTCGAGAACCACTTCAAGCTTGAAATTCGTCGAGATTTGGGCTATCGAATGACTTAGTGCAGTCCAATAAAAACGATCCGCAGACTTTAGTTGAGCAAATAAAACGAGCGAGTGTGTAACATGATTTTATTTCTGCTGATACAATGTGTACCAAAGGCCTTTCAAAAGCAGGCAAAGTGTCAGAATTCTCAAGATTCAAGCGCTTCCGAATTTAATTGGAAAGCATTTTTATTTGACCGCCTATCGCGGTGTTGTAATGTTTTCAATAAACCCAATGATGTAGAATGGTGTGCAAAAACGTTTGCGTCAGCCGGAATTTGAACCCATATCTTACTCTTTCCGGGAGCATGTGCTAAACCGTTGCACCACTGACGCTCGCTTTGCACTCCACTCTTTCTACGTTCCCGGAAAGAGTAAGGTCTGGGTTCAAATCCCGGTTGACGCAAACGTTTTTGCACACCACTCTACATCTTCCGAATTTAATCAAGTTTTGTATAAAAAGCCTCATTCAGCGAAAAAAATCTCCGGAATTGTGGGGTCAAAATGACCCTCATCGTCCGCAAAAGGCTATCCTCACTCTGCATAATCCCCTCTCCCGTTACAATATGCCGTATAAAGTGGTATTCCTGTGGGAAGGTGATCTACTTGGTGCACAACGACGATATTCTTGCCACCTTTGAGTCATCAAAAGAATATTAAGAACTTCATAAAGAGATCAGAAATCAATTTGAGATAATAAAGAAAAGTCATTTGTATGGTTAGTTCTCTCAGTGCTTCGAGTGATTTCACTGGTTAGGGAGATAGGGCTTGGGTCTGTCGTCGTTTGATTCGAAGACCTTTGAAGGTAACCCAGGACGAGGAGCGTCGGCGGCAATGTTTTCGCGAAATCAGCTCGTCCGTGTGGCTCAACTGACGATCGGTGGGTTTCACATTTAAGGTGTTTTTTTTTCTGATTTTATATTTCTTATTGTTCTTTTTCATGCTCCATTTTCATGTTCTTTTTAGCTTATTTTGGTACTTTTCTGTTATCTGAACCCATTTTTAAACTATTTAGAGGACAAGTTCTTTTCCTCTTTTTTTCATACCTTCATTAATCTTTCGATAGCTCAAATCTCGAAGATTTTAGCGCTGTGCTTGTCTCCTACGAAGGCCTCCTCAGTGAGCTGTAGCGGCGAAAATAAGCTTTTGTTTCGCACTCGGCGCTCGTTATCGCACCTATTATCGTTACTTATCTGAGGTTCCCTTTTACGTTTCTGAGTAATTTTTGGGTTTTCCGTCCTAGATTCCTACGAAAAAACCTTGTTTTGTGGTTCTATAGGTCCAGACTAGTATCATATTCCCATTTCATAATACGAAATAAACCCTCTTTCAAACCTAAATCTAGGATTGCGAAACGTAATCTCTTTTTCGCTCATTAAGTGCTCAATGAAGACCTTTCCACGAACTGAGCTTGTTTCAAGATCGTCTAGATTTACGACTTGAGAAAATATTTGGGTCAACCCTTTCAAAACCATTCACCTAGCCCCTGGGTCTCTAACCTCAGCGTGCTGCGGCCAAGCCAACAGTGGCACGCTGTAGGTTGGACTCGTGATGGTTAGACGTATCACGCTCCATTGTTAGGAGCAACACGCTGGGAATTGGAGACCCAGAGGGTTAAGCCGAGGTTCCGGAAAGGTCAACTCATAGGGAACAGCATGGTTATATATAACACGTGTGCACATCTATGTATACATATGTGCGTACATATGCATATGTACACATGCACGTACAAGTATATATGCATACGTGTGTATATGCGTGTATTTATAGGAATGTGTTTGTATGTGTATAAACCCAGAGGTGTACATATATAGATTTACGTGTACAAGTACGTTTATACGTGTATGCGTGTGCATATTTATATGTACACATTCACACGAGCATATACATGTGCATACATGTGTATATCTTCGCACATGTGCGTGTGTGCGAGGTATATACACGTATAATTGTATATATATGTGTGTATGCGCATGTGAATATGTGTATATCTATGCTTATGTATGTACTTATGTATATAGGTGCGTACGTACGCACGTACGTGTTTACGTGTATATACGTGTATACACATGTGTATCTGCGTGTATTCCATAGGAATGTGTTCGTATGTGTATAGATCTAGAGGTGTACATATATAAATTTGAGTGTTCAGGTATGATTATGCGTACATGCGTGTGCATATGTATACGTACACATTCACACGTGCATATACATGTACAGACGTGTACATTTTCGCACATGTGCGTATGTACAGGCGTATATACACGTGGATTTGTATACGTAAGTGTTTGTGCGTGTGAATATGTGTATATCTATGCTTATGTATGTAGGTATGTACATAGGTGCGTACATACGTATGCTCGTCTGTTTGCGTGTATATACGTGTATATATACACGCGTGCACGTATATAGACATGTACATATGTATATATGTGTATACATGCAGTGTATGCGTACCACGGTTCGCCACGCCGCGCGGCGGTAATTTTGTATTTGCGCAGGCAGCAATGGTAATGTGGGAAGTTCTCCTGTGAATTCACATTTTGATAGGGATTTAGCACTATTAAATGATAGATCATCATGGAAGAAACTTATATAAAAGCTTTCTTTTTTAGTATAAAGAATGTCCATATGTTGTAAAAGTTCTAAATTTAGTAGTTCAAAAATTGCATAATAAAAAAAAAAAGAACGTATTTGAAGCCGTTGTAGGACAGAATTCCTTTTATTTGACCGTCACTTGCGGTGGTATGATGTTACAGTATACCCAATAATGTGTAGTGCTGTGTAAAAACATTTGCGTCAGCTGGGATTCGAACTCAGATCTCACTCTTTCCGGGAGCGTATGCTAACCGCTGCACCATCGTGCGTCGGTGCTTTTTTACCAAAACATTGTTCGGTATGTTGTACGACATTTGTTTACGCTGGTTTCTTTATTTATCTTTAGTCTGCGTTTTTATAGTGATTCGATATCTTGAGAAATGCCAATTTTGGTACTGAGCTGGTTGTGCGGAACGACCTTTAGACTATCTGTTTTTCTAATGAGATAGAAGATAACATAGATTTATACCCAGTGTTATAGAGTGATGTGCAAAACTTTAGCGCCAGGCGGGACTAGAACCCGCACCTCACTCTTTCCGGGAATGCGTGCTCTATCCTTTACACTAGTGACGCCCATTTTGCACATTGCTCTTGTTCTTGATCTATAATACCCAATATCTGTCATGGTGACTGAGCTCCATGACGAGACCGACTACCCGGGTCAGGCCATTGACGGCTGGCGGCTGACAGATAGATGCGCATTAGCGTAGAAAGAGCGATGTGCAAAATGCGCGTCAGTAGTGTAACAGATAGAGCACGCATTCCCGGAAAGAGTGAGGTGCGGGTTCTAGTCCCGCCTGGCGCTGAAGTTTTGCAGATCACTCTATAACACTGCGTCATCTTAATTTTGCAGCGGATTTTCTGATATCACGTGGGGGAATTCTGATCCTAAGAAGACTTTGTTGTGTTGGAAAAACGAATTATCATGGTACGGACTCATATAAACTATTTCAGTGTTGAGAACGACTTGTAACCACTTTGTAAGCCATGGTTTCCCTCCTAAAAATGCGGCCTTTTTTCAGTAACGGATTGACGTTGTTTCTATTTGCAACTGTAAAAATGTTCACAGTAAATGTGGATGGATGTTATTACCTATGGAGGCATCATGACCGAGTGCTTGTGATGCTCGTCACGGCGCGTGTGGGGCCGAACTCCACCCTTAACACTCTCCGGCAGTCAGCAGCAACGCCCTATGGAACGCCACAGCCAGGCTATCCTCGAGATTGCATGGAACTTGCTCAACCAGTATCTCAGAACGTTCAAGAAGAAAACGAATTGAATGCTCAAAGCACTGGGATCACCACAATGAAAAGGAACTCGGTGAAGACGGATCAATTAAGTGACCACGAGTTATTTCCTTCAAGACAATAAAACAATGTCTTTCATACAATTCTATAGAAGTCTTAACTCCTTGGGTCCACTAACGATAAAAATGCTGCGAATTGTTGGTGAAATGGCATCGCTTTGTTATTTACTGTGTCATCGTTGACAGGCAATTCATCTTCCTGCGGTTTTCTATTGGCATATTTCATCGAAAAACACCCTTATTGAGTTTTCTTCTTTTATAGTCAACCATTTGCTGGCAATTAAACCCTTTCTCGTGGCGATAAAAGTCTAAATGTCATTAGAAAACTATCACATTGTCATCGTAACTCGCCGCGCTATCCTGGCGCCTGCCGCACAAGAACTCAGCGCGGTTCCCAACGGGTTGGAAGACCATTCAATCTGAACCGCTTCGTTCCCTATGTTGTGAATGTTGCGAGATTCCGTCCAAACAGCCATCCAGTTAAACCCTGTCCGTGCGAAAATTGCGCGCCGAGTGTGAAACTTGGTTTTATTTTTGTTGCCATGACCAAATAAGAAGGCTTTTATAGGAAGCAAGTACAGCATTGAAATTACCGAGATTCAAGTCATGGATTGATTATTGAAAGTTGAAGAAAAGCGGAAGAAGTTTTGTTCTCCGAAGGGTTGAAGAATGAACCGAAATAACGAATTCGAACCCTTATTTCTCAAAATTTTCTCTCTTATAAATGAGGCTCTTTGGTTTCCAGAGAATACTCGATTATATGATAGTACTCGGAAAGCACTGAAGATCAACAAGGACACAAAGGTGATTGTTCAAGGACTCACAGGCAAACAGGTGACATTCTCGCTTTTATCTCTCTACTTTTCACTTTTTTTAGTCTATTTTTATTTTATGTTGCATTTCATTTTTATGTAGTTTTCGTAGTGTTAAGTGTCGTATCATAAAGCTCAAGTTTAGGGAACTTTTCACGGAAAACAGATGCTTGACTATGGCACGAAGGTTGTAGGAGGTGTTAATAAGAAGAAAGCGGGAGAAACACACATGGGCCTGCCGATTTTCCGTGATGTGAAAGAAGTAAGTGGGCATTTTTTATCCATTAAAGTTATCCGAGAACTTTTCCAACAACTTTGCGATGTTGTTGATGTGCAATCAAGGACTACAGGGCTATATAGAGTGGACATATTCTGGAATACTTGAAAGAGTGGTATGAGCTGGCTTTTCAGAATTCTATGCATATGAGGCCATTCCACGGGCGAAAACTTCAGTAATCGCAGCCTTTTAGCTTGAGTCAGTTTTCCATGAACGAATCCATAGAAAGAGTATCGAAGTGATCGTATATAAATAATCTCGTAAGAATCTTGTAGAGGGCTCTAGAAAGAGTATTAGAGTATTTCCATAGAAGAGGTACCTAGGGGATCCCATAGAGGATTTAAAGTGTTAAAGTATTCTCATACGAGGAGTCTATGAGGGATATTCTAATGGGGTCTCGAAAGCGTCTTAAAGGGTTCCTATTCAAGGAGTCCTAAGTCCCGCAGAGGATTCAATAAAACTCACCTGAGTACTTGGGTCCTCTGTCTTCACGAATTGTGTGGACCTCAGCCATGTGAAAAATGTGCTGCTCTAGCTGTTTTGTCCCCTGTGGTCCCAAGGTAAACTTAACCGGAGCTGCCTCAGGTCGTCACCTCATTAGAGCAGTCGTCTACCCTCTTGAATTAGGGGGAGACTACCACATTGCGGCTAGTAGCTACCGAGACGGGGGTCATTCTAGGCAGCGTTTACTTTTAGCTGGGCTTTCTGGGTAGAAGCGTGGAAGGTGAACTCCTTCTCAGCTTGGGTGTCCTTGCGGGAAAGTTGAACCCCACTGTACTTTGCAGTCCGACACGCAGGCACACCCCAGCCCTATAAAGCGGTAAATCTTTTGGGAACGATTCAGTAAAAGAGTATAAAGTTCTTTCCTCAAACGAAATCTGATCCTGGTTTCCTTGAGGAATTTGAAAAGAGTATTGAAGTATTCCTATGAAGAAATCGCCTAAGGGCTCTCATAGAGGGATCCACAGAGAGATGAGGTATCTCTACAGGTACAGAAAAAGTAATTAAATCCTTTCCTTTAAGGCTCGTGAAAAGACCGGTGCTGATGCGTCGGTGATCTATGTGCCGGCTGCTTTCGCCGCTAGTGCCATCGATGAGGCAATCGACGCGGAAATTCCCCTGGTCGTATGCATCACTGAGGGAATCCCACAACAAGTACGGACTATTTTGACACTTTCTATTCTTCTCATATCAAAAGAGACCCGAATGCTAGTTATATCCAAAACCTTCTAGTGCAAAGGTAGCACGCGCTCCCGGAGAGAGTGGGGCGCGAGTTCAACTCCCGCCTGGCCTTAAAAATTTTTGCATGTCACTAAGTATCCTTATGCATAAAGGTGTATCATTATAATGCTGCTATTAAAGCTGTAAAGTATATCACTTTGTAAAATTGACACGACAACTAATGCCGAAATCCCTCTATGTCCTCAGCGCAGGATTTTTCATAGTTGAATATCTATCTCCCTATCTGGGGAACCTAATGATTGTAAGATGCTGTGGGCTAGATCTATCAGATTTTCAGGATATGGTACGCGTGAAGAGTCGTCTCCTCAAACAGAACAAGACTCGTCTTTTGGGTCCCAATTGCCCCGGGATCATCTCAGCAGAGGAGTGTAAAATTGGCATCATGCCTGGACAGATCCATAAAAGGGTTTCTTCAATTAATTCTTTTTCTAATCGTAACTAATTACTTTTGTTACCTTTTCATTAAGGGAATCATCGGCGTTGTTTCGAGGTCAGGAACTCTTACCTATGAAGCTGTACATCAGACGACGTCCGTTGGCCTTGGCCAAACCCTTTGCGTCGGAATCGGTGGCGATCCTTTCAATGGAACCAACTTTATCGATTGTCTTAGCATTTTTCTTGAAGATCCCCATACGAAAGGTGAGATTAACTGTCGTTGTTGTCTTTACCTTTCTCTACTTTGTTGAAATTTGCTTATATTCGTATATTTCCTAAACAACTCATGAATTGCCCAGTTATTGGGAGCCTGGTGAAGTTGGTATGTCTTACTCAAGTATATCTTATTTTTGAAAAAGATGCGCCAACTTTACCCAGTTTAGAATTAAGTTGGCAGTTCAGAGATTTTTCTGTCCTTCATTTTATCTGGTGAGGTTGGTTGAAAGTCGGCCTTACGAAGATATCGTTGTTCTAAGCGATGAAATTAGTTTCCTTATATCCGAATATAATGAGTGGTATGCAGAACTTTCAATCCCAAGCGGAAATTGAACGCTCCGTTTCACCCATATTGGGAGCGTTGATCTCGGTTTTCATACCGTACTTCTTCGATCCAGTGCAGATTCAGAGGACTTCTTAAGACTTCTTAAGATTTCCTCTTCCAAGATTAAGTTTTTCTAAAGACTTTCTAAGACTTTTAAAGATTATTGCTAAGCAAAGGCGTGACGATCACAAGCATGACGACATGTTGGTGGACACCAACATGCCATACTGTATCATGGAAATTTATTTTTCGGTTTTTTTGTGTTTGAGTTTTTTTTTCATGTTTTTGTTTGTACCTTTATTTCGAGTGCTTTATTAAGACCACGCTCAAATTTCAATATATCCTTTCATTATTATTTGAACCAACTTGTCATGTGGTCTGGTAAGGGCTCTTTTACACCCCGAGACACGTGTTTCGTCCCTACAGACTCGTCAGTCGGGCAGCCGGTTAGGTGAAAATCTCGCTTGACATAGAGTGTAAAACGTTCGTCTTCGATAACTCTTTGTAAGGGAGCAGAGCTCCCAAGAAAACTGACTATAAAAATATCGAAAGACGACGGGTTCTGCCCGACTGACGAGTTTTTGTTTGTTTTACGAGGAAGAAAAAAAGAAGGAAATACGTCGGTGACCTATAGGCTCACCTTTCTGGATTCAAATGATTTTCAATCCGATTTGTAAGGTTCGAAGTGCGGTAAGATTTAGTGGCTGAAGTTGCATGAGTCTATTGGATCACAACGCCAATACATGTAGCTAATGCGGTACTTTTTCGTTTGATGGAGACAGTTGAGTATTTGACCTCGTTCGCTGGACAAGAACTTTTCATAGAAGCGTTAGTAATCATTCGAAAGCTCAAATCTCTGGCTAGCCCCTTTGTAGCCGGTTTTTCAAGACTACCTTTCATAACGCTATAAAATCCAAAGTAAAATTATGTTTCACAGATCATGCGTTTTTTTGTTATCTCGCTTATATTTCGCTGGACAGAACTTTTACCTTAGACTGCTAGTGCTCTTTCGATAGCACAATCTCGAGGAACTCAAGTATGCGTTCGCTTTGTGGGAAAGCTCTTTTGATAGCGCTCTAGGAGAAAGAAAAGTTTATGTTCTTTATCTGGTTGGAAAGAGGTTTTTCTTTAGACTATTAATAATCATTCGACAGCGTAACTTTCAATCATATCAACGCTGTAATTTTCCTCTGGAAAGACCGTTTCACTGTAGTTTAGCAGGGGAAATAAAATCGAGTTTCACATATACGGCAGCTTGTGTTCCGGCGGACCTAGCGGGGTAATCGATCGAGGACCGATGACCTTACGGGTTAGGCATGTGTGGTGCAACTTGTTACTCAATTGAGGATTTTTCTCCGCTTTGAAAGAAACTCTGCATAAAACGATTGACTCAGATATTACGGGATTTTCTCTACATGTTTATATGTTTTTCGTGTCCAGAGCGAATTATACGCGTGATGGAAATAAAGATGCGCGGTGGGTGTGAAACATGATTCTATTTTTAATGTTGCAGCGTTATGAACAGGCTTTTTCGAAAACCGGCTAAGTACGGCTCTAGCCAGAAGTTTGAGGATGCGAAAGATTACTAACACTTCCATGAAAAGTTTTTTAATCAGCGAAAGGGGTCGCTTTTCCGTTTGTCGCCATCTAACATACAAGTACCGTCAATGAAAATCCTGCGTCGTTGGTTAAGGTTTCGTTTCACCACACATTTCGTTAGACAACTTTTTTTTTGTTCCTTTTGAAACCTCGGAGTTTAAGTGAAAATGGTTTTCAATATTCAGGAAAATGCTACGCAATGAAAAGGGAGTAGCGCGGAGTCCTTATACACATTGTTTCTTGCTTTACACTGAGACATGTAGTGTTTGCGAATATCCATCGTTAATATCTCTTAATTTATTTCTTGGGAGCTGTAACGATTGGCTAGTGATGCTCAACACGGGGTTGATCCCGACCATCCCTCTCCCCATTCTTGCGGCGATTAATAACGAACGCTCTACGGATCCCCTGCCTGGCTATCCTAGAGATTACAAGACGTGCTCGATCACTGTTATACGACGTTTTTGAGGAAGAAATTGTCCAGCAGCTGAGGAGAAAAATTGACTATTAGAAGTGGTGGGACACGCACAATAAGAAAAAACTGTGATATAATCAAATGAAGTAACCAACAAGTAACTTATTTATCAAAAACTGTGAGCTCTTCAATAAAAGCGAAATATGTTTATGCTAGCTCTGTTCTCATGCGGCTTTCTTGCAGGAATAATTCTTATCGGTGAAATTGGTGGATCGGCCGAAGAAGAAGCTGCCAAATTCCTAATGGACAACAATAGAGTCAGTTTCTTTGAATTTAAGTACAGCTTTAGTTTTCCTTCAAGTCTTTTTTTGCAGTGGGAAGCATCAGTCAGTCAGTTTCTAAACGTTTATTTTCAATTTTTTCTTTATATCTGTAATAGTATGCCCTAATTTGAATGTGGTTTTCACAGCATCTCTGTGGAGATTCTATGTTTCTATCGGAAATCGTATAGATTGTCTTAACATCGCTTTTTGCCTTCGAGTTTAGTTGTTCAGTATCTTTATAGGGAGAACATATGAAACCTGTTGCATCGTTTATCGCCGGCGTAACAGCTCCACCAGGGAGGCGGATGGGGCATGCGGGTGCTATCATTAGCCGCGGAAAAGGTACTGCGACTCATAAAATCGAAGCGCTCAAAGAAGCAGGTGTACTTGTAAGTTTACTCTTTTTTGTATTGCGAAATCTCGCCTGGAACGAGTTAGTGGTGTAAGAGCGCGTATAGTCAGAGGTGCTTTGCGGCACACATTAGTTGATGGTTCGATCTGTAATCAAGGCTCAACAAGCCGTGTGTTTCTCTGGGGTCGATAATTTGCTACCAAATTTGTGTGGGAGAATAGCAGTAATTGACTTGATACATCGGTAGGCCATCGCGAGTCATTATAAAAGCAAGATATCCATTTGATCGCCTCTAGCGATTCTTAACAAAGTCGAATGCAATGGCACATCTTTGAGGGTTTCGTCAACGCTGAAACCTTTTTTTCCACCGAAACTTTCTAGCCTTACTGGTGCCTTTTGAGATTCTTATTTGGGTACTTTAGTCGGTTAAGTATATTCGAAAGGCTTCATTTTTACGCTTTACTTTGAAGAAAGAGTTTTTTGAAAAACGAAATGTTTGTCAGTTGCTCGTAATTTTTTGAATTATAGGTGACAGATTCACCATCAGAACTAGGAACTACTATTGCAAAAGCACTACTGGAGAAAGTTGCACAGATGGAAGTATAATTTTGCCTTTGATTTCTATCACTACCGACGTGCCAGTTACTCGATATGTGCCTTAGTCTTCTTAGTTGTACCTTGTTTTTGTTGCAATCTCAGTGCGAATATTCACCACATGCTTGATACTAATATTGAAATTAATTATATATGTTGCAGACAGGACTTTTGTTCATGTGCTTTAATATAGACCGAGTTGGACAAGCACACTGATGATCTATCAAGTGATCTATGAAAGTTCAAGTGTACAAGATAACTAGTTACTAGTATTCGCTAGGCTGTCTTACCAGTTAGTCGTAGTTTTTAGGTACTAATTTAGTAAATATGCAATGCTGGTGTGGTTACAAAGTTTTTTCTGTCAGAAAAAAAGAAAAGCCGATCATCAAGCGTGACCTTTAGTCCGAGGAAATCTCAGTGTCCAAGAAACTTCAAAAGTCTACTGAACATTTTGGAACGAAAAGAAAGGAATACTGTATAAGGAAACAATATGGATGAGTGAGCTACAGTAATCTCGTACTGTCAGTTAGCTGCGGCCTATGAGCGCAGTTTGTACCAGCAAACTTGGGGTTTCGAAGGTTTTATAGTATCCATAATAATGTGAACTGAACGAAATCACAGACATAAGTCGTAGTCCTGATGATCACTGAGGGATTAAATTGCTTTCAGGATAGGAAACCAATCAGTTTTAGACGAAAAATTAGACTCAGTCAAAGTGTAATGAAGGCGATCGATGTGTAGAATAACGTCGAAATAGCCAGCATTTTTTCAAAGTGATAGTTTTGTAAAAAAAACCTGGAATAAGTTCAAAAGTGAAAAGACGCGCTGAAAACGAATCATATCAATCTCTCATTGGAATTCAGTATCGAATATTCACATCCAACACTTGACGAACGTGTCAAGTACGTGAACTGGTTGTTATATGAAAATCGAGAAAATTTATCTTGATTAGCTGACGCGAGGTTGGTAAATTAGTCGTAGAAGTTCGGCTGACGTTTCGGCGACCCGCCTTCTTCAGAGCCTGGGCGTATGTAGTATTAGACTATTTGAATGGTTTGAATGGTCTTATTTGTATGCTGCCTAGGTCAAGTTAAAAGACCAAACGAAGAAAGGGCGAGAGATCTCGTGTGATGGTGACGCACTCGTCCTTCCGGTTCATTTCGGGATTTTGGGCGTTTATCCAAAATGCCTCAAGAGTCTTGCGCGTGGATGTTCTCGATTACTGCGCTAGGATTGTGACAGTCACATCAAAATCGCTGTAGTTGTGTTTTTGTGCCCTATGTATTAAATATGCCGAGGTTTATAGGAAGTCGAACTTTTGAATTGTTACGTGAACTAGGTTCTTTTAACAAATATTCTCATTTCTTTCTGATTAGTAGGGAACAAATGAAAAACCGACCTCATTCACCAGAGAGGAACTTTTATTAGGAGTAATTTAATAGAAGTAATAAGAAATTTTAATAGAAATTAATAGAAGTGTTGGTAACCAATCGAAAGCTGAGATTTCTGGCTACAGCCCCACGTCACCGGTTTTTCGAAACACCCGTTTATAACGCGCTGTGATCTCCACACAAGTAGCGCTTGTTTCTCGCGGGACAGCTGTTTTTTGGACTTTTAGTAATGCAGGGTAGCGTATCACTCCCTGATGCCATTGCTGTGCTTTTGTCCTGAAAAGACAGTTTATCTGCAACGCAGCAGTTGAAATAAGTTGAATTCAGTGGTTGAGAATGGACGATCTAAAGCCAGTTCACGTCGCGGTGGGTGTGGCGGTCACGTGATACTGCTGACACAGTACTTCTCTGCGTGTTCATAAAACAGTTCACTGGCCGCTGCAGCCACTGCCCACGTGAATTCGCGCTGTACGCCGTTGTTCCTACGTGAAAATTCGACTTATTACAAGCTGCATTGGAGTTTTTTTTTTCTACGGCGTTTCAGAGAAGCGGTTTTTTTTTAGGATATAAGCGCAGCATTGGGATCGAATTCGATTATGCTATTGATTGATCACTAGTAGTCCGAAGAAAGAGCTCTGTTCGGTGAGAAATATGAGTGTCTGAAGGCAAAAAATCTCCTGTAGGAAGTCAGAAAAAGTCTTTTTCGAAAACCGGCTGAGTGGGGCTGTAGCCTCAACTCTCAGCTCTTGAATAGTTACTAACACTCTTATGAAAATTTCCTCTCCAGCGAATGAGATCGGTTTTTTATTTGTCATCTCTTAATAGAAAGAACCATTTTCTCAAATACAAAGTGCTGTGCGCTAAAAGTGAATTGCTCTATATAGAAGCACTTCATGCGAGTGGGGATAGCTAAGTGATTGGTTGCAGTTTATCACTGAGCAGAGTGCGGATAGATTCCATCCCCAATGATCTGCAATCACGTGGGAACGCTGTAGCTCGACTACTCTCAATTTTCACACGATCTTAATGACGTTCTGTAACGGCGACGTCTCGCGTCGTAGAATGAAGGCGTTCGGGGAACAGAGAGGCAGGCATGATGGCATTCTCGCACAGAGTCGCTGATGCTGCCCTCTAGGACTATCGCGTAAGCGACGGCGACTGGCCTAGAAAGGGATAATGATATGGCAATCTCGCGGACGAGATAGGAAGGTTAGCGACAAACGAACAAACGCCATCGTGGAAGGACCTGCAAGTGCTGCGGCCGTTGCCACGTCATCCGGCGGCAGGATTTCGATGAGGTTCTAGTTGTCATCCATCACCTTTAGTTGGCAGTCGTGTGCCACTATCCTCATAGACACTAATAAATTGCTCACCGTCATAATGCATTGAATGTTGCTAATAGACATAATTTGAGTCTCTTGTCGTTATGTACTAGGCATTGCTCATGGTTATCACCGAATCTCATGGTCATGCTTTTCGTTCTCGTAAGTTGTATGTTTTGTACCTCGAAGGGCGGTTGAAACCTTCGATGTGGTTCTAGAATCCGGAAAGGGCTAAGTGCCTCATTGAAGAGGAGCGAGCGGCAAAAATCCGCGATTCCGGCGATTCCATAAAATCAAAATTTCGTCATAATAGATTAAGTGATCATTTGTATGTTACTGACACAGATCTGCACAAAATGATCCCTTTTAATAACCGTAAAGACTTATCTGGAGGGCGCCGTGACCGAGTGGTTGTGATGCTCGTCGCTGTGCGCGTGAAGCCGAGAGGACTCTGTGTATGGAAGTATTATAAAACGCACTAAAACTAATAATGTAGAGCGCTGTGCAAAACCATTTTCGTCAGCCGGGATTCAAACTCAGATCTCATCTTTCCGGGAGCGTGTGCTGATCTGTTACACCAACTATACTCGTTTTGCACAGCACTTTTCATATATAACACTTTTACACTTATAACTGGCAGAAGTCAGATGACCTTTCGTTGTGCTTGAGTTGGTCACGTGCTTAAGCTTATTTTGGTAAATCGACCTCTTCCTGTGAATTGGCAATGAAGTATGTTTTATAGACTTTGTCTGAATTCTCCGTCCTTAGCTCCAACTATGCTACAGTAACTGTAATCATAAACGCCCCCTCCTCAATAAATCAATTTAAGCGCCCGGAAGTTTTGTCCTGGCTTCCGCTTGGTAATAGTCTCGATCACTAATCCTTGTCACTTTGTCCATATTGCCCGTGATCTTCCTATATATCCTATTGCTAATGCTGTAGTATTGTCTTGAAGGTAAATGGTAATCAAAGTATGATGAGTTTGATACATAAGGTCTATAGAAGTCCCACGTGGCCAAATCGACGCAAACAATACACGATGTCCACTAAACTTCTTTGCTACAGTCGATGCCTGATCATCTTATGTCCAAGCACGAAAAGCACGCGAACGTGTAGAGGAGATTTCCCAGCATTAGAGTCACAAATTTCACCTAGATCACTTATCAAAGCGAAGGCTATTCTAATTTCAACAACAGAAGTAGCACATGTGATTATACCTTCGTGGTCTATCGATTGATGCTATCAATCCTCGCAGCGCATGTGAAAGTTGCAATTTGATTTTTGCTGCTACAGTGCAGTAAAATGGTCTTTTCAGAAGACAAGCATAGTGTTGAAATCACCGGAATTCACGCTATCGAGGGCTACTGATAGTGGAAGCGAGGAGCTGTGCTGTGCGAGATAACGCGCGATAAACGCAATGCATTTGCAACATGATTTTCTTCCAAATACTATACCGCTGTGAAAAGACCTTTTGAAAAATAAGTACATTTCGAAATTTTTCTCGATTAGGCCTTCAAGTAACTTCTCAAAGTCTGGTGGAAAATCTGTGACTAACGCAACCCGATAATGGAAATGATCCTGCCAGGCACTGAAACTTTTTTTGAAATGCTACCTTCAGACCCCATCCTCATCAAAGGGTAGGATTCTCAGCGACAGCAACTCCCTTTGAGCGCTCACCTATTATCTCTCATCTTCCAAATTATGTTGTTCCTCATTGATAGAGTCACAACACGACAGTGAACATTTGTGGAGAATGCGCTGTTTTGTATGCTGCTATGGGCTTCGTCAACTACCTCTCATCGTCACTGTATGTTAGAAAGCGATTGAGCGATATTTCCCATACTTAACGTATGCAGACTTGGCAAACTTCTTATTTGGAATATTGGTATAGGTTTACCCTTCTCAAAACTTCTGCTATTAATAGATTCAAAATATTAAACTTTATTCGATTTTTTTATTAAGACCACGCTCAAGTTTCAATAGATCATATTATTATTTGAGCCAACATGTCATGTGGTCTGGGAATGAGCTCTTGTACAGCCCGATACACGTGTTTCGACCTTACAGTCTCGTTATTCGGGCAGATCCCGTCGTCTTTCTATCTTTTTAGCCAACCCTCTCGGGATCCCTACTCTCCCTATAGAGAGGGATTGAAGACGACCGATTTACAATGCAAGTCAGGTGAAATTGTCAGCGAACTTACAATGTTGTACACTCGATTACTTTTTGATTGTTATTTTTATCATATTATACGTTCATTTCGAGTCTTTCTTCAAGATCACCTCAAACTTCAGTAACCTCTTCGTCATTCGAGCCAACATGTCATGTGGTCTGATAGTGGGTTGTATCGGGCCGTACATAAGCCCATGACCAGACCACATGACATGTTGGATCAAATAATAATGAAGAGATCTATTGAAATTTGAGCGTGATCTTTAAAAAAAAACTTGAAATAAAGGTATAATATGATATAAATATCAGCCAAAGAGCAATCGAGAATACAACACTATATCAGTGATATTTTCACTTAACTCACAGAGTAAAGCGTTCGTCTTCAATACCTCTCTATAGGCAGAGTACCCCTATACAGAGGAATTGATGAACTTTTCACACTCAACGTACAAGGGAACAATCACCGTGGCGTTGTTCTAGAGTGATTGATCGTCGATTGCATGGCGTATGGCTTCTATGAGGTCATATGTGAGAACACCACGATGATTGCGTCGCCGTACGTTGGGTGTAAACAGTTCGTCGTCGAATCTTCTATGAGCGGTAGACCCCCAAAAAACTGACTGAGCAAAAAGGCACTGTGTGCCTGACGAGGCTGTGAGGCCTAAACACGTGTATTGCACTGTATACGTGCTTTTAACAGATCTTTAAGAAAGGCTCAAAATACATTGTCGGATTGAAAAACAATACGTAGAGCGCCTGAACTAGTGCCTATACCTAATGTTGAAAGAGGATAAATTAACAGCATAAAGTTAATACTTCTAAAACGATAACACGAAGTATTTCTCTAATTATATATAGGCCCACTAGTGTAGTGCATTATTAATATCGAGTTTGCTTAAAGTTACTGGTTAAGCCGCACGCATGCAATAAGTAGTAACATCTTTGACATAGAGAACATTGTTTTGTAATTGTGTTTTTGCCTTGTTTCAACTACAAGTAGTCTTACTGAACCCTCTTCTATCGTAGGCCACCATTTGCTGCTCCCTCCTCTAGTGACGATGATTTTCCGCATTTTATTACGGATTAAGACATAGTGATGATTATCCGCTCCATCTGCATGTTGATCATGTCGACCACCGCGTGAAACTCAACTCGACGCCTCTTCCTATCATCGACGGTGCCAAAGGAGTTAAAACCATTGAAATAAGCGTAGAAACAGCAGTGAAGAAGACACAACAAAATACGCTTTCTCCCTAACGTTCCAGCGGACAAAGTTTCCCAGCTGATAGCCAAGCCCATATGTAACGACAATGATTTTTTGTTTGTATATCTTTGAAAATTTGTTTCTTCCATGGAAAGATATTGGTTCAACGCAGTAGTCAAAGTTGATTTATTCCATTCAGCTTCAATATCCGAATTTCCCCAATCGGTGCTGACCACTCTGAGTGGGTCAGTATGCAGTTCAAACATTCGCTAGATCACGTTTGTTGAAGCATGATAAAGTCCAAGTCATAGAGTATCCTTCGAAGATATATCAACGCCAAAAGCACTGTCTTTTCATTTTTACAATATTCAGTTCAAATCAAACTTGTTTCAATCGGAGGTCGAGAACTATACGAGCGAATATCAACGAAATGATAAGTTCTTCAATGTGTGCGTTCACATCTGCGCTGCTGTACCCACTGAGATAAATTCCATGTCAGATTGTCTGTAAGTGGTAGAGTATATTCACCTCATGAACTACCTGAAAAAATGACCCTGGCTTTATGAACGAAAATTTTCGTAGTTTAGGAATTCTTGTTACCTGGCAATAGGAGCGGCAGGACTACATACTATGATACCTTTTGCAGTTGGCGCTTTCTTACCGAGATGAGAGGAACGAAAGTGGAAAAGAGTAATGACGAGGCTGTAAACGGCATAATTCGTTCGAAATTCAAATCAACGAGACCGCTTTTGTATAGACCGCATATGTATTTAATCGACCATCACTATGTCCAGTGGAATCAAATGCAGGGTGCTCGAGAACTCTGCCCTTCTATTTTTGGGCAACTATAACCAATAATATGCTAATTTTAGCGTCGGAAATAGACTTGAAAAAGATCTCTATAACAAGTGATGAAATGACTGGAAAAGAATCAAGGCACTCTGTATGGCGAGTTGAAGAACCCGAAGACACTTAATGAAAACTCAGTGATTGAAAGTTTCAATCGCTGCTTGCACCTGTATTCTCGTTCAGACTTCTGCACCTCTCTTTGCAATAAATACCGACAGTTCTTAAATATGTGATAATTTTAAGATTAATGTAATATAACACTTACCCATCAAGTGCATGACTTAGTTCCCATAGAAATGTACCAGCAAAGAAAGAGCCCAATGATTTTCAAGAAGCGGACAGATACAATGGGAGGTAACATGTCCACAAATGAATAGTGCATTTTCGCTTAGTGCCTGGAAGGAATACGATGTAATACGAATGAATTTCATCTAAAAGAACTAACTGATTTTCAAATTGTCTGACTCAATCTGTGGGTAACTGACTGCTTTACCTGTTTTAAGAAGCGAATTTCCATTTTTTGTCTCCTTCGTTGAGCGGCATCTCTGTGAATACCATTGGATTCATGGAGCTGCATACTCTTAAGCCACAAATTTTCAAATCCTTGTCCGATGAAATTCTGCATCACTACTTCACAGTTGCAAAACGTAAACAAAAACTTCATTGTATACGAAAAAAAAAGCGAAGGAAATAGAAAATTAGGAATCACTGAAGCATGTCATGGTTAATAGATAGTCGGACTTGGAAATTTTCAGAAGAACTACCAGCCAAATTCTTCCGACTAATAAAAGAAGCATTATCACTGAGGCAGAAAATTGTTTTAACCCGACAATGTCCGAAGTTTCACCGACACTGCATAGAACATCGAGTCATCTAAACTTCATAAAACGAAAACGACTTCACGAAAAATGTGGTGTATCAGAAGACTGCCATCGACTACTAAATTTCGAGATAAGAGCGCTACGCGCCTGTTTACGAAGCGAGCAAGACACGATGTACGCTCTGCTAAAGGAGTGCGCGACAAAGTAAAATTATTGCGATCAATTTTTTGTAAGGCAACCTTTGAAGTAGAATAGTTGGCTCAGAAGAAGTCGAACTGCCGAAACGTCAGTTGTTGAACACAATGTAACATTCGTGTTCGGCTTACAGAAGAAAATTAGGAACATTGAAGTATGCCGACGTTAATGGATAGTCGGTCTTGGGCAATGTTAAAAAAAAAACATCGAAAAGCTTCACCGTAAACGAATAATGTTATTTGATGCGTTTACGGGCCTCGGTCATAATGAGGGAATTTAAGACATTTGATTTCGAGGTCCATGGCCCCTCTCCTGGTGGCGTCTAGAAAATTCAAACGCGTATTAAAGCGACTAAATGCTCCCACAGAACGCGAAATTATTCAGGGAATGGACTTCCTGTTTCTCGCACGCCAACTTTGCACATACTTTTTTCCACGAGTCAAATTGGTTAAAAGCAAGCAGTCAAGGTTTGACAGGCACCCTGGGAGGCAGTAAAAATTGCCTCTCATAATTAAGCTCTTCTTCTTCTTTCGCAGAAACACTGACTGACATCTCGCGAATATCCAGCCGACATCCAGGTTCAAAGCTCAGCAAGGTAGTAGGTATCAAAAAGTGAATACATCTTTGTTGGGATCGAGGAGTCAGATAAAACCTTACATAACGCAAGTTTTTTGTACATAAGTCTTCTATGGAGGATCTAATTACGTGGACAAGAAGGGCGAGGTAATACTTTCAATCTGGCCAAGAAGAGAGGACATTACTCATTTTGCGCTGTCATACTAAATTGGTTCTCACCTTACCAATGCTGCTGTTTTCTCTAAACTCCACTGGAATTGGATTACTGCCTCGTTTGCGCAAAAAAGGCGCAGTAATGCTCAGAGTCACGAAAGTCGGAAGGACCATTCGGAAAGTTCACCGAAGATTCGCCAGCTACAAAACCGAGATAATTGCACTCCAACGTCCAAGTGAAATAATCATATCTGTCGGAAAACCAGTCCTTGTTATCATCGTCTTTTTGCCCTCATATCAAATATGAAAAGATAAATATATGGTAGCATTGGTCCTCCCATCCCACTTCTGCTCGCAATGCTGCGGGTGAAGGTTTGAAAGATACCTAGTGCGGACAAGAAAAGAACTGAACACTTGAAGAATCATCCACCAGTGACACAGCTTTTCACACGTTATCTTTCAGAATGCAATTCTTATGATCAATGGAAGATCAATAAGACCGTGTAATTTTCAAAAAACGGAGGTCGTCACGTCAACGGCAAATGACCTCCAGTCTGCTTATTGTCTGTCGTCCATAAAATCTACATTTCACTCATCCTGATACGATTGACAGGACAGTTGAAAAAGAACAGTGGTGCAAAAAGGGATTCCAAAGGGTCGCGTTATATTCTACACCACATTCACTCGTTAACAAGATTCGTTGAGGTATCGAGAGATTACAGGGCACCCCTCAGTCTTACTTTTTCGATTCAAGGATGAATGAGAGAAAAGCATTGAAGCTGTGGAAATCAAGGAAGTAAGTGCTGTAAGATGCAACCACAAAAACGCTGACATATGAGCAAAACGTAAGTAATGGACTCGAACTCTGTCACATTTCCCATAAAGCGCGCGTCCACCGTTTGGGGATGCAAACATTGCCGAAGAAAAGGACAGAGAGAGAGAGAGAGAGAGAGAAGAAGAGAGAGAGAAAGCATCTTACTAGTGTAGTGCGAACGAGCACGTCTCTTGGAAGGTAGTCGCTTTCCGAGTACATCACACATACATCATATTTGAAGTTTTGCTAGTATCTCAGAATTTTTTGTGGTCCAACAGAGTTTAATAATGGTATTAAAACTAATCGATATACTACTAACCGTGTGTTTAACTCTGAGGCAAATTAAGGTGATGCAGTCGAGTAGAAAAATTAGGCATAAAAAGCCCAGCTTGCTATAGAACTCTATGAAGACATACATGATATAACCGCACGTTGTATGAGGGCCGATCCACGACCACGTCGCTGTATCGAAAACGTGGAAGCAGCTTTTGGCTGAACGAATAACAGCATAAAATGTGAGATAACAGTTGAAAACTCCATGCATACATAATATACAGTATGTTTGAATTCGAGTCGTGCACATATTATAACTCGAAAAGACTAACTGTGGTGTAATATAGATTGCCATGGAGGCTTGTGCAAGCACTCATTTTGATTGTTATGCAAAATACTCCGCCACTTATGTGGTTCGAAATTTTCTCATGCGCGTTCCAAAAAGGGATAGTGCGTTGAAGGGATTCAGAGAGGCGAACATGGCTGCAACATCGTTGAATTGCACTCAAAGTCAGCGGAGTTTTCCAATAACTCATGCTGAAGGATTAATCGTAAAATCCACATCGCCTAGGGGAACTAAAGCAATTTACTCTCTTTAGGAAAAGGTCCAAATAAGCGTTCACAAGTCTGTGTGTTAATGCAGTGGTTGTAAGCCCGTTTGCCTATAAATACTGCAAATCTGAGTAACAATGAGAATATTTCTCTGTATTATTTGGCGAGACGAGGTTAGTATGGTATACATTTATTTGACTGTCATCAGAGCCAGATTGAACCTAGACGATCCCGGACAGCGGGTCGTTGTTACGATGAGTGGGCTTATCGTGTGTAAAGTCGAATCTGTGAGGGCGAGTTATGCTGGAACAAAGGATCTTTCTCGGTGGCACCTTTTGTAAAAGACGGATATTGGTCTACTGCTGCAGTGCAATATTATCGAATTTCAGTGCCAGCGTATCTCGCATCAATCTGATACATAAGATTGCATGCGGACCGGCTGCGATGTGTGCTAGCTGTTATATGAACAACTGTTTAGGATCTGTTCTCGCCAAAAGCCAGTCATATTTATGGCGGCAATGAACCACCTCTACTTGATAAAAAATGATACTGCCTCTCTAAAAAAAAGTGATACTGAAAAATGGTAGTCCTTATTCCAGCAATACTCCACCTCAGTTAACTGAAGTAAATGTGACGATGAACATCGTCATTATGAACGCAACCCCTATAGACCTTCATCTCGACTGAGATCGACTCTGACAACCAGGAAGACACTGAAACACTACCAAAATGAATATTCTTATTCCAACGTCAGTTTAGCATAATATTGCAGAAAGAATAGTGATTATTGTTGTCGAGGTAATGGAAGTCAATTGTAAATTATAAAACACAAAAATGTCAAAACTCAAAAGACCGACTTTCTTGAGACCTTAGCATGTTATTAATATAAAACTTTGGAAATGAGAAGAAAAGCTTAGAAAACTAATCTTTATTTGAAGCTTCACGAGGTTGGTATCTTTTTCCCAATCGATTGTTCTTCTTTCCGGTCAATAGGTTTTCGCGGTTGCTTGTGGCTGACATTTCGGCAAATCCTTCTTCAGAGCTTTACAATCTAATCTAGGGACTCTGAAGAAGGCGTAATTGCCAAGACGTCAGCCACAAGCAACCGGGAAAACCCATCGACCGGAAAGAAGAACAATCGATTGGGAAAAAGATACCAACCTCGTGAAGCTATAAATAAGGATTAGATTTCTAAGCATTTTTTCTCATTTTCAAAAATGTCAAAACTCACTCCAAAAATGTGGTGTTACTTGGACGAAACCGAGTATCCAGCAAATCGAAACGACGAAAGCGGTATTATTCACAGTTAGTACAACAGAAGCTTGCAAAGGCAAAGCTATGGCGATCACTCTGTTCAAAGCGATGGCGAGATGAGAATAGACGCCCACATTCCACAGTGCGAGAATCACTGCACCAAGCACTTTGCCTATCAGCTCCGCAGATAACTCGCTTCCACTGGAATTAATGAGGCTTTCATTTCTTTTGGAATTAGTAGAATATTCATGGAATTGTTACCATGTTCGAACCAATGCTTGCTATTTTGTTCATTCTGAATAAGTAGTGTCACATCTTTTGAAAGTTTCTCAGCAAAGAGAAAAATGAGAAAACAACAGCAATAATTATTTGCAGCGGAAGGCTTCTAAATATGTGGTCAGCTTTTTTGCTAGGGAAATAATGCTGCAAAGAGTTTCACTGCAAATCTACGAAAGGTCGAGGGACTTATTTGCACAAGATCTCTAAGTAACAACGCTAAAACGCCACTATTCTTTTTCTAAAATTCTGCGCTCTCAAAAAGATGCTCTAAACTTTGAAGCCATAGACAAATCTTATGTTTGGTGACTGTACATCTTCCATGCAAAAATTGCTACCTAATACTTGAAATCAAGGAAAAAAACATAGTTTTGCCTCAATAGGAGGAAACAAATGAAAAATCAATCTCATCCGCTGAAGAGGAACTTTTCATAGGAATGTTGGTAAATAATTGAAATCTGAGATTTGAGGCTACAGCCTCACGTGGCCAGTTTTTTAGAACAACCCTTTATAATGCTGTAACATTTAAAGAAAAACATGTTCCATAAAATTACGTGTTCTTCCTCTTATCTCGTATCTTTTGAGAAGCTCTCTTGATCCTTTGATGTCCCTTCTTTAATTTGTGCTTCAAACCTTGCCGGACAGAGCTCTTTCTTTAGATTATTAGTAATCATATGATAGAGTAATGTTTCCTGATTCTAATCATGTGCTTAGTTTCTGGTAATACGGTTTAGTATAAGATCAAATTTTTCATTTTGGCAACGTTGTTTACTTGCTATTCAACAAGACGAGGGCCGTAGCATGGGCGTGGCAAGAGCGGAGCTAGGCGGCACGATCGATATATTGTTATTCAATTGGGAATCTATCCTCCAATCTGAAAGAAACTCCGGATAAAAACGATTGAATAGGTACTATGGAAATTTCTCTGAACATTGACATGCTTTTCGGCTTCCAATGAGTTATACGCGCGATAAAATGAAGACGAAAGGCGAGTATTAAACATAATTTTTGATCTGGATGCTACAGCGTTATAAAGGAATGCTTTGAGAATCCGACGACATGGGGCTGTAGCCTCAAGTCTCATCTTTCGTATGGTTACTAACACTCCTACATAAAGTTCCTCTCCAGCGAATGAGATCGGTTTCTCATTTGTTCCCTTCTAAGCAGAAAGACCCAAAAACATTTTATTCAAGATCATTTCACAAAAGAATGTTTGAAGCCTTAGCAAGGTTGGTACGCCAAGACCATGCACGTGTGTTTCGGAGGTCTCGCCCTCCTCGTCAGTGACCTACGTTCCACATTAAGCCCTGCACTGTCGCAAGAACGGAGGCGTATGTGGTGATGGCACAATGTACAATGACACTGTGCCATCCCCACTTCTCAGTTGATGGATCTCGGCTGGTAGAACGAGACTGATTCATGGCATCGACTGTTTTTGAAACTTCGTAATAAACATTCATAATAAATACAAAAAAGAATTATTACGAGGTTTTAAAAACTGTCGATGCCATGGACCAACTTTATTTGAGGTCAACAAGTGCACTCTTTAACCTACAATGTTAGCATTAAGGTCAAAAGTATCTTCATATAAAAAATAGTGCTTTGAAATGGGATTTCACTCTGCCTTTGAAAGGCTTCTTTCATCACGACTAGTTACCTCGGAATGGCAAAGGACTTCTCCAGTGTTAATCTAACACATCCGCAAAAGCGTTTCCTGCCCATCAGGCTTACAAACTGTAGAAACATCTACTAATATTTCTGTCTTAATATGGAGGAAAGACTAGATTGATGTAGCTACTGGAAGTTGTGTTATCAATGTAGTTGCTGCAAGTAAACATGTTATCCTATAATCACATTATCATTGTTTTTGAGCGAAGTGTATATAAACAGTCGAAAGTGATGTTACCGCTAGTTTTGCAAAAAATCGCCTTTGAAGTGACTAGTTGCAACTAAATGTGATGTTCTGGCAATTAGTATCTCTGAAACCTCACAATAGAGTCACAGGTGTAGTCCAAAAAGTATAGACAAGCAGAAAACCCATATTGGCGATGCTGTGAGAGAAGCACAGGAGGCCGAACGAATTTCGCAGTGCTGGATTGTATCGGACTGCTAATATAGCCGTGCCGTTTGAGACCAAACCAAACACTCCTATCTGAAAGTCACACATTTTCTTTTGTTCCCTTCAAACAGCAGACTTTGGGCGGTTTTTCCTATGAAATATAAAATAACACCTTGTGACTCACCACGGCCATGATCAACGACACCGCAATGTTCTCTGCGTGAACATAAAAGGAGGTGGTGGAGAGACTTTCCATCTGGAAAATGTGCCGCTTTCCCCACAAAGAAAATCAGTACACGGTAGAGAAACCCAGCCGAATACAAGAGTAAAACGGACGGCAAACGTCATTCTCATTTCTATCACCAGTTGTTTAGAAAACATTTGTGAAAAACAGAATACCTTCAATTTATTCACCTTTAGCGTTTGTATGATGTTGTAACATACGCACTGATGTAAGGTAATGTGCAAAACTTTTGCGCCAAGCGGGACTCGAACCCGCACCGCACTCCATCCAGGAGCGCGTGCTTAAAACTGTTTCGCTACTAATTCCCGTTTTCCATCGCTCCTTCCACGTCAGAGCGGGTTATAGCGCTCGCTCCCGGATAGAGTGAGGTGCGGATTAAAGTCCCAGGTGATGCGAAAGTTTTGCACATCGCTCTACATCAATGTGTATATTAGAATTCATACCACCGGTGAAAGTGATTACATAAAAATTATTCTGTTCGATCCTCAATACCCATTATCTGTCAGCGTGACTAGGTTCAATGTCGAAAGCGGCTACCTGGGTTAGACGGTGGATGGTCGGTTGTTGGCAGATAGATGCTTTATCGCGTAGAAAGAGTGGTGGCGAAACGGGCGTCTGTAATGTAAGGCATTACAGCAAGCTCTCCCGGGTAGAGTGACATTTGGGTTTAAGTCGCACCTGACACGAAAGTTTTGCACATCATTCTACATCTGCGCGTAGTTTATGCAAAAGAAGTTAAGCTGAGGTCGATAATGTGCTAGATAAACCAAGCTCACCGTCCAAGGAGGAATGGCCTTCTCTGACGTTGCGCGCTCCCTATTAGAATTGAGAACAAGCATCTCACCAGCAGAACCCATTTTCAAAGACATTCTGCGAAGTATCAAATACAGTTTACACAAAATTTAAGAACAGCTCCGTCACAAATCTGGGCTAAATTTATCTAATAAACATGAACAAGAACTACAGCGCCTCCATTATTTTGTGCATTCTTCAGAGCACAAGGTCTCTAATAGTGAACAAACTTCAACTTTCTCATTTTGTGAGCAGAACTCTTTGAATTTTCGTTCAAAAAGGGTCAGTTTCGACCTCACAGCAGCTCCAGAAAGTCGTATGCGACAGGTTCACGAATTGACGAAATCAAAATCTGCAAGGCTATTATTTAGTGATAAGGACAAATAGTTTGTAGCGATTCTTTATCAGCTGGATGTTGAAATAACGGAAAAATGTCTCGAAGTCACATCCACCATTTGAAAAGAAATCCAAAAGTCAATACAAAAAATTGAAAAGAGTTTTTATGTGGCAAATTTGCTCAGTTTAAAATCATGTATCTCTTTTGCTCGGAATTGACCTACTATTATGCTCAACCTTATACTTACTCTTCAAAATTTGAAATTTATTATCCACTAATGATCTTGCTCCCACCAACACCTTAGAGTCTGACTTCAAACCCATTATCAGCTGTGCAAAGTGGTTACGGAGAGATTAACGTTTTATATAAATCTTGTAGTGATCTATTTGTTAAAACACATCAAAGCCCGTCTGGCAAACACTCGTACGTTCCTGTACCGTCTACATAATGTGTTTCCCAACAGCGCGTAAATGATACAGTATTGACTAACTGTACTTTACGCAAAAGTGTCGAATGACTCCACAAAACAAGCCATCTGCGAGCTCCCACAGAGCTCAAAATTTGAACATTTATGACTTTTTGATTCGGCAGGTTATGGTCTTCATAAAAGAGTGCCCAAACTGCTCAATCTTCAGATAATTCGGGAATTATTTCACACAATGAGAGGGCTGGCAATGGAAAAGCGACTGGACGTAGTCTTTGCCATAGCCTGATGCCCAAGGTGGAAGTCCCACTGTTTGATCAGCGGCCATTAGTTTACTGTGGATATAAAGATGAGCGCTTTGCCATCCGCTCTACACAAGGGATATGTGAAAACGTTTTGATTATTAAATGTACATGGAATTCCCAAAAGGAACCGAAAGCAAATTGGTTTCCATTTTTGAAGGTCCAAGTCGACCGGTCCCAAGCGCCTACAAGCGGTACCGAAAGCTAGTAATAAAAAGCATCTTGGTTAGTTACATTTTCCCCTCATCCATCACACACAAAAACGCACCTTAGAAAAAATGCATATTGAACAGTTACCACTGCCTGAACTGGAGGAGAGCATAGGGAAGAATCCGTAATTTCGGCACGGAAACCGTTACCAATGGCTAAGAAACAGCGGGAGCTCCGCCGGATTGGAGAGGAAAGACGACGCTTCGGACGATAAGTTTAGCAAAGATGGGGCCCCGTTCTCCACAGCTATTAAACGTTGCTCAAGAATGGCAAGTTTGATAAGTCTCCAACAGCAGTTGAGACACCTCCAAACACTTTAAACTGTCATCTTGTCCGTAATCTAATGTATGACCGTCTCAGCGGAACGGCAGCTGCACAAATTGCCTTAACTATAAAGACGGCGATACGAGTTTTTACGGTATACCTAATTTCTCTTGCGGAATGCGGATCAATACATTGGGTAAGTGTGTCGACCACCATTCGTCCATAAAAAAGACACCTAGGTTGAAAACTAAATGCTTAACAAAATACTTTATTAGGTACACACATATGGAGCAAGAACATAATAGAAAGATTTTATGAAGAAGTCACTCGAAAAACTCTTGGAGCGTTTGGATAATTCTGTATGAATTCCAAAATGAGCAGCAGAAGCAGTGCCTCGTGAATACGCATAACCTCAGAGAAAGCCTCAGGTTAGTATTTCTGGCATGAGCAACGCCATTCTTATCCGATGCAATAATCTGAGCGGTTTGTATCCAATAATAATCAATGCGTTGACTCAAAAACAACTTAGTGGTGAGCGTGAGAAAAGCTTTTATTCTGCGTTAAAACATTTGTTTATCAATTCTTTCCGCAGTGGTTATGAAAATATCTTCTTCAGATTGAGTTATTTGACTTTTCCAAGCTCTGAAGAAGACGAAAGGACCAAAATGTCACCCATTCACCATTGTTTTATTCTACTGTCTTGTATTGAAGGAATCTCAAGGTGAACATTCCATCTGTTCATCAAGAAGAACACTGGTTAATCAGGTTTTCTTTAAGGCGACTCCCAGAGGAATAACACAGGTTTCATTGAGGATTACTATCCATTAAGTGTTGAATTCTCCAGCTCAAAAAAACCAAGTTCCCGGCGTTGATTAATCCCTGTGGGATGCGTCTTGTCTTCGCTTCATCTAGCATAGTTTGACATGACTAAATGCATATCTGGCTTTACAGTGACTCGAGGTAGCCTGCCGATCTATCGAGTCAGTGCTGCTAACCTCCTAAACAAGTGGAATTCCAATAGTTAACTGTCCTAGGAGGGAGTAGAAAGCTTGGTGAGAATTGAGTGCCGGGTCGAGTTATTGACCGTCGATCAACCACGTGTGTGTAGCAGTGCACTGCACCTCTAACCACTGAGCCATTCAACTGCAAAGCAAGAACTAAAAATTCTTAGAGGCTCTGCTTTCGCTGCAGTCTTTCTTCTTTTTTCGAAAA
The DNA here is from genome assembly GCA_019055375.1 of Parelaphostrongylus tenuis. Taxonomy (NCBI): domain Eukaryota; kingdom Metazoa; phylum Nematoda; class Chromadorea; order Rhabditida; family Metastrongylidae; genus Parelaphostrongylus; species Parelaphostrongylus tenuis. The sequence goes on from JAHQIW010002965.1 coordinate 181,934, forward strand.
CATAGGTGGACCTAGTTAACAAAAAGTGGTATAGTAAGAGCCGATTTTCAATTGACTGCACATTTCGAAATCATATATCATTTATATAAAGTACTGATAAACGAAATAAGCCATCAGATACAGGAATAAATTCTACTGGCTCATTTTATATCATAATATTTTTAAAGAAGTCATTTGAATACGACGTATGATGAAATACAATATTTCAGCTTCTGTTTATTGCCTATTCTTTTCGTAGTAATACACAAGTCTGAAATACGATCAACAGGAATGCTGAGAAGCGAGCAAAATTCTTAAAAACGGATAGGCTTCGAACATGTGAAATCACTTGAGAAGAATCACGCTGTAACCACTGCATCAAACGGGTTGTTACTTTAACGTTTCTTACTTTTTATTTGAAATACAATAGTTTAACCCTTTGCGGACATTGTGCTCCAATTTGTGGCGCATGCAAATTTGCCTGCTCGTATTTACTCTGATTCTTCCGCCGTAAAACTGCAATTTTTTTAGTTTCTTGCCAACAGGCTTTTTCAACGTGAACAATTAATGAATTAGTCCGGGTAGTACCAGATTCAAAAGACAGCTGTGAGATGATAGTTCATGGAGGACGTTTGTGGCCAAGGCGTTTGAGGTCGGCACACACTTAGTCGTTGCGTCGATCTCACGTTGCAAGCTCACCAAGCCTCATATCCCTCCAAGGTTAGCGAACTGATACCATACCTGCGTAGCATATACATATGCGGATAGCAGTGTTGCTTGATGCATCGGTAGCCCACGCGAGCTCTTGTGAAGGATACCCATTCAACCTCCTACAGCGATGCTTGGTGAAGCCGAATGCATAGCGCATACCACGGAAATTCGTGAAATTTAGGGTTCACTATGGAGCGTGAGCCACTGATAAAGTGGACGACACCGCTGAAACGTACAAACGTAAACGTGAAAAGTCATATGACTCTGGCGTACCAAACTCGAAGAGGCTCTAAACATTCTCACAGACAACAAGATAGGTTTTTTTACAGAAACATAGCATTTTATTAATACCGTAAAACTCGAAGCTTTCAAATAACTACTGAAACGTTGCGGAAGAATTGTGTTCCTCGAAGAAGGTCTTCAAACAGTCGTGAATTAACCCAGATACGCGACGTTCCGAACGGGTCGACATTCTCATAAGTAATACGGGTTAAGTCTCGATTTTTCTATTTGTGTAAAAACACACATAAGAGATATCTGACTAAGAAAGAACGAATTCACTTGGACCACAGTATCCTCTTATTTCCACGGATAAATTGAGATTAGTACGACTGATTTGTGAAGTTTTTTGTTCTCAGAGATCTCAATAGATAAGTTGAGATCACATGGTCAAGCCAGAGAATTTTCCTTTTGTGAATTTCATTTAGACTTGAAGTTATCATAACGCAGCTAATTGGTAAGGCCTTTGTAACGATGTGTACTGTGGACTAAGGCACCAAAAATCAAAAGCATTCGATGTGCTGCTATCTCATCTTTGTCTAACTTAGCGCTTAGCTCATGACATTATTCGCCTCCTTACAAATGTCTGAAGCAGTGCACCTAAGGATTTTATATAGCGTTTTAACTAGTTAGTGATATATAGGTAAGAGCCAGTGTGTTTCAACTTAGGAGCACATGTGGAGTAATCAGAGGTGCTCTGCGTCGCACACAATGTCGGTGGTTGGATCTCGTTCACATGACTCACCAAGTCATCTATTATTCCGGAGTCGGTGAACAGATGCCAGACTTTTACCAATAATCTAGGGGAATAGATGGCACTGACGATACAGCGGTAGACCACCGCGAGTTATTATAAAAGCCAGGTATGCAATAAATAACCTCAAACGAAGTTAAAATTTTGAAGAGTAGTGCATGACGCATCCCTCAGTGGCTGATCAGCGCGGAGATCTTTATCCTTTATGTTTTACTTTCAGCAGAAGGGCTCAAAGTCTAGTTCGGAAAACGCAGTAGAACAATTGGTGGATAGATCGTTGGAAATAGTAAAGTTTCATAATCAGAGTAGACAGAACTGAGTCTTATAAATACGCATTGAAGAGCACAGTGTACAGCCTTTTCCCTATTTGTACTTCACAAGGTATTTGCCATAAGAAGAAGAACAGACTTTGAACAGAAGTTAGATTATTGTACTTCACTTTACGCAGTCTTATGACTTATTCGAGAATATTTTAATGCAAACGATTTAGTAGAATTTGTTCCTACAAATGATGGCGCAACTTGTTATTCTCAGTACATTGCATTGAATCCAAAAGGACGTTGGCTACACGAGTCTGGTAATTATATTTTTCTCATTATTTTTCGGTTTAGCTAAGTAAATCCACTCATGCACTTTCTTTGGGACAAATAAAGCAAATACAGTTGCAAAAGCAGAATTCTTGGCAAAACAATGTCAGCATAAAGTGAAGGCTTATTGGTAGTATATTACTACCGTTTTAATAGTGATGACTTCATTAATCCTAAAACAACAGTCTCCAACGAAGCGGACTTCTTTCTTGTGTTAGCTGCGTTAAAGTCTTAAATACACAAAGAAACGTGAAACAATGATTTTATGCGTGGATGTCATCGTATGTGCAATAGTCGTGGATAGTCGTGAATTATGATGTGACCAACAATGACAGCTCCTGTTAAATCAAAATATTATATCAGGTGACAAAATATCTTTCTAGTTCGAATTATTTTGGGAAGAGGATAGTTTGACACTGTAATCAATGGTGCTTGGTCCCATGTCGTTTGTGGACAGGGCACCGTAGCCGAGTGGTTGTGATGCTCACCGCGGCGCGCGTGGGACCGATATCTATCCCCCCTAGCATTCTCGGGCACTCAACAAGGGTTGTCCTGTAACACACCGCAGCCTGGCTATCCTCGACATTACATGAAGATGTGCTCAACCAGTAATCTGTGATGGTTGAGAAGAAGACGAAAAGCAAATGAATGCTAGAAGTACTGAGTGGGCACAATGAAAAAAGAAGAGTGTGAAAACGGAGCAATAAGTTGTCAAACTGCCAAGTTTTGAAAGCAAGCCAGAGCTTCTTTTTTTCGACTTCACGAAGTAGTATCAGAATTCTCTGAAAAAGTAGTTATACAGGAAATGTATGCTTTGAATCATCTGTGCTAATGCTTACTAAAGTCAAAAACACAGGGCATTCCTCAAAGCTAAATCAACATTATGAACTTTGTTCCTCCACAGTTACAATTTTCCAGCTTACAACAAATTCGATTTCGATCGGTGGTCAAAAGATCTGCGAGAATTTCTTGGCAAAACGATGAGTCCATCATTATATTGGCTCACATCTGTGCTGCTACACCCACTGACATAAATTTCTTGTTTGAGTGGTCGGCTAACCGCTGCGACATCTTTACGTTTTGAACTACCTGAAAAAAGACTCCAACATAATGAAAGAAAACAATTGAAGTTTGGAAATCACCGTTAGCTGGAGTTAGTAAGAGCGATAGGTCTACCTACCCTTTGTAGTCGGCGTTTTCGTCCCGAGAAGAGAGAAACGAAAGTGGAACAAAATAACGACGAAACTGCAAATTGCATAAATCGATTTAGAACTTTTATGAACAAGACCGCTGACTCATGTAACATTTTGCGCAACAGAGTACCATGCACGAATAATGTTTCCACATGAATGAAATCACATTTTTTGCTCCATTATGAACCTGTACATAAACTTACCAAGCCCAGTAATATACCGGCTGTATTCGAACTTCTAGGCGATTCCGACATTCTTCATGATTTCAATTTTGTTGATTTCATGATATTTCTCTTGAAGAAAGGTAGGTAGCTCGGTTCTTATAGGCGCATTTCAACAAGTTTATGGTCGTTGACACAATCGCGCTCTCAGCGCCTACCAATCCTTTCACTCCTCAGGGAGGCCATAAATTGCTACCCGATATGTTTAAAAGAGCAACAGTAGCAATTATGTGATCGCTAGACCACTTCAAGATTTTACATAGATCAGATATGCTCGCATTCATCTCTAACTATGCTTGATGAAGTCGCAGGGCATATTCTTCGAAGGTTGATCAACGAGTGTTGTCCTGTTGTCCTATGAGCCACTCCTCTGCATACAACTGATATAAAATTATGAATACCGCACCGGGAAATGGATTGAAAAATTCTTCAACACAGTTAATTGTGTGGGAAATATCCACTTAAAGAGATAAAATTGTAGGAAAAAATAAGACACTCTAGCACACGAGTTGAAGAGCACGAAGACTGCTCATGCGATGCAGTAGTCAATATTAGGTCCTCTCATAAGTTTTGACACTAGAGAAATAAACACCAAATCTATCAATCGAAAGTAATTGAAACTGCTTATCAACACTACTCAAATTACACGCAGTTCTGCCATCTCTCAGGGCTATAAAACAATACGGCTTTGTGCAAAATTTTCTGAGCTTTCTTTTGGTGACAAAGTTGTCCGTACTTGCCGCATCACGGCCGCTCAATGAAGCCTTTATCGCAATTTGCTGCTTTTGGGAGCGCTGCATAGACCACCTCTGAGAGCATCAGCTGTGCAAAAGCTCAACAATTTTTGTCCAGGAGAAGGTTACTGTGAGCATGTGGACCGCTGCAATCGGACCCCGTCAGGTCGACGTCGTCACAATCTCATCCTAGCTCAAGTCAACGCAAGGTTGCATGCCTCCAAACTGGCAAGAAAAAGTAGATCGAAATGGGGTGGGATTTGTTGTAATTATCACCTCTTTCGCTAGAATACTTCCTAAACAAGAAGAAGTTCCGAGACATCATCTGGAGTATTGACAACTTTATTTAAATCCAGGAATGGCGAACTTTATGAACGCGGTATGGATCAGTAACCCAAAAGATGGCAGAAATGTGTTCAGGCTGATGATAAATACTTTGAAATAGTGTCGTCAAGCAATTTCAATTACTTGTGGTTGATAAGTTTGGTGTCTAATTCTCTAGTGCAGAGAAAAGAACTAATAATTTCTTTCGCTGCTCCTATTATACCTGAGTTCTGATATTCTGCACCTTTCTCTTTTCATTAGGTACCGGACGAAGTTGACCATATGTTAAGGTGAAAATATTTGTAGCATAGCACTTACCCATCAAGTGCAAGGCTTAGCTCTTATAGAAAAGTGCTAGTGAAGAAAACAGCTCAATGATTTTCAAAAAGACGACGTATGCAGTGAGAGCTCATATGTTGTACAATAAATAGCGTGTTTTCACTTAGCGCCTGCAACCACTGCATTATAAATGAAATCCTTCAAAGATTTTGGTAAGAAGTCTCAAATTAACTGATCTGATATATAGTTACGTGAAATCTTTACCTATCTGAAGAAGCGGGTTTCGATTTTCTGTCTTGCCCGTTAAGCGGCATCTGTGTAAACTCTACTTGTTTCATGGGATTGCGTGCTCTTAAACCACTAATTCATAAGCCCTTTCCACATAAATTTTTGGTTTCACGTACTCCACACTAGCATTTGTATAGGAACATGCTAAAATGCATTTTAAGGACTTTATTATGAGGAGGAATTTTTAGTTAGGCGGTCGCGAGGTCACATGGCCCGTCCCGCAGTGGAAAATTGAACGCGTACCACAATGATTCTGTGCTAGCATGAGACGCAAGTGGATTAAAAAGATGACTTCCTGTTTTTGCTATGTAAATATGACCTCTCTCTTTTCTCACGGATCAAATAGGCTAAAAAAACCAATGAAGGTTGTGATAGGTACACTGGAGGACGGGTATGAGTTGTTTCCACTAACTGGGCTTCTTTTGTTATTTCCCAGTAACATTGACCACACCAGCAGCCATGCTCAGTGCTCAGCAAAGTATACGTGATATCAACATGAAGTGAAGTATATGTGATCGCTACCAAACCATAGGAAATCATTTGGGCCTCATTTTCCTCATTTGTAAAGAGCACCGAAACGGGAGTGTCAAGTTATACGGTGTTGAGGAGGCTGGTAAAATATCACAGCCAATCTAAGCTGCCTAAATCTTTCACAACAGTATTCAAAAGTCCTCATATGCAGGCAAGCAGAATGAGGAACTTTGGTATATCTGGCAGAGACGGGACGACGATATCGATTTCACGATGTCTATAACATCGAAATAGATCTTCTACAGCGGATTGTTGAGCAAGGGTTCTTGCGTTGTAGGTACAGATCGTCATTTTAGTCCGTTTCGATCTTGGCAGCCTAGATCGGCCCTGAGATTTTAGCAGCCTCTCCGTACTCGTCCTACCTGGCGCTGCCGTACCAGGGGCTCTTTCGGGGTAAGGGGAATGAGGCCCATATTTGTTACTGTTTTTAGCATTTTGATACCCAACGTGTAGCTTGCCAGGCTCTAAACGTGGGGGCTGGGTACTCACGAGTAGCTTGCCAGTCTCTCTCGGAGGAGCGGGAGGAGCTTATTTGTTGGAGGCGACTCCTAACCGCCTCCCATATACTTCCCAGCCGCTTGATTGCAGGCTTTTGGCCGACTTGACCCGTAGAAATAGAGTTTTTGTCAAGTCGGCGCTGCAGAAGCACGGAGCTTGTCTCCTGAATCCACCTGCGTCTCTGGGAAGCACACGGTCGCTTTTGGTTCGCGTTTTATTCGCCTATCCACCACCTGGGGACGCGCCACGTGCCCTCGCGACTAACCGGGCGGGATCCCTCAAAGAGGGAGGTCCGTGGAAAAAAAAAACGTTCCGCTCTCAGGTGGGCTCGAACAACCAACCTTTCGGTTAACAGCCGAACGCGCTGCCCATTGCGCCACGGAAGCACAGAAGTCGTGAAATCAACATGATGAATGACCTAGACCCAGAGTTGAGCAGGGGGAAACGAGCGGCTTGGGGAACGTTTAAGAGCATCGAAAATGTAGTGAAGAGGACAAAGAACATCCGACTCCGTGCCCACCTTTTCGACCCGACAATTATCCCTGCCCTAACGTATGCAGCAGAAACCTGGTCGCTACGTAAGCAGGATGAAAAATCACTTAGAGTTATCGAACGCGCACTCGAAAAGTCGATGCTAGGAGTATCACGTATTTCGCAAATGAGACAAAGGATCCGAAGTTCCGACCTACGTCAACGATCGAAAATCAGAGACGCCGTTTTACACGCCAGGATATCGAAAATAAGGTGGGCCGGACACGTGATGCGCTTCAACGACAACCGATGGACGAGAGTCGTTACCGACCGAATTCCTCGGGACGTCAAGCGCTCTAAAGGAAGACCACTGACCCGTTGGTCCGATTTCTTCACGAGAGCGATGGAAGAAAGATATGATGCTCAGCGAATCCCTAGAGCGAGGAGGACCCACTGGGTTACTCTTGCACGCGATAGGGAAAAATGGAAGAGTTGCTGGTACCCGCTCGAGTCACTCGACGATCAACGGGACGACAGGTGATACAGGTGATAAAATCGAAAAAGATCTACTGGTCCGGGAATAGGATAATGCAGAACTCTACAGAGTCGACTCTTTTGTCAACTTGGGCTAGGCGGTTAACATCGAATAATTCGCTCAAGTAACAACACAAACTGAATGCTAAAGGGTGGAACGATATAGTTTGAATATTGGCTTTGACATTCTCCGTATTCTGCATTGGCTTCAAGCTCTGACGAAAACGGGTTTGAAGCATTTTGTATAGAAATAAAAATTCCCTACAGAGGAAACTATATATTCTTCTTGTTACTGCACACATTCTCATGTTAAATCCACTCGTTACTAATCTAACATATCTAAGATCAATCATCACTTATACCGCCAATTATGACATTATCCACGCGATTGATCAAGGAGGACACACCTGTAAGTTACATGTCTCCTCTGATTGTTCGACAAATAGGCCAAGTGACATTTCAGCGGAAACAGATTGTTGTTCTCATACTTATTCTTATGAAACAATCACTAACAGCCCTCTTCCGACACAAACGTTGCTTCCTCTTTTTCTACTATCCATCCCTCAGTTATTCTTGCATTTATTAATCTGAGAAATTAGGTTATTATACATAGTCGTGCTCTATAGTGCTCCTATGTAATATACTCATTTAAGGGTCAGTTAACAACCATATTTTTCATACTTGCTACCTAATGTTCTGACATGAAAGTGGACCATCATGTTACACTTGGACCCACAAATAGAAGCAAGCTGGGTGGAAACAACTTCGAGGGCATCACGACGCGTTCACTATGGAAGCGCGTAATTCTCGGAGTCACATGCTCAACGGTAAATGTGAACAATAAAAGGTGCTACAACCAAATATCCTGCGTCACACTAAATTGAAAATTTTGTCTAACTCATGCTGTTGTTGTGCCAAATTCCGCCAGAATAGAACTGTTTTTTCCTTTGTATAAGATTTTCTTTCCGTAAAATCCAGAAAATGTCAAAGATTTCAAAAAACAAGTTATCACAGCCGCTGCAAGTGTATATATATTCAGATCATTATTGACTGCGGGAATGTGACGTTGATAGCAACATCGACAGCGAATACAGTGAACTTGACTAACATTTTCACGTTAGCGCTATACAGGTGAGTGCGAAAATTATCATAAGGCGTTTGTCTCCATAAAGACTCAAACTGATATGCCAACGTGAAATCGCGAGACATAAAGGGAATGATTATCTTACGCCGAAACTTCAACGTTGCAGAGTAGCTGCAAAAGAAACTTGAAGACAGAAAAGCAGCAGTGATAGTCAAAATCGCAAAAGACACAGAGAAATAAAGGTGAAAGGAGCTACTCGATAGTGTATGCGAAAGCCTGCATTTCTTGAAAGGATACTCGCTGCTTGATTCTATCTTACACACCTCGAATTCCCCAATTTTGCTCGTATACAAGCATTCTTATAGTTTAGCATACAGAATTCAATATTCGATTATAAAAGTAACTGATTAACTACTAACCGTAACTACTAACCGTAACTACTAACCGTATGTTTAGCTCTCAGGAAGATCAATATGAAGTAGTTGAGTAGAATTACTAGGGCGAAAACGCCCACTTTGGTGTTGAATTGTATGAAAACAAAGATATACCCACATGTTGTTTTCAGAAAGATCCACGTCCACTCCGTCGTATCGAAAACGGGGAAACATCTTTCAGCTGAAGGAGAGCAACATACGATTCCAAATAATGGCTCTCACAGAACCCCGGCATAAGAAATAAGAATTTTATCAGTGACTGTTCTCTTTTACATAAAGCTTTGCGAGGTTGGCATCTTTCTCAAAAGAGTGGGTAACGTTTCGCCGATTATTTCTTCCTCAGAGCCGCTAAACAACTCATACAGAAGAAGTCAAAGTGTCTTGTTGCACACTTTGAAAAGCAAGTCTGCCAATTTTTGACATTGACAGTGATATTCTTCATAGTGCGTATCAACATATTGGTGACCTTTCCCATACACGTACTTTGGCGGCTCTGAGAATGACGAATTTACTGAAGCGTTGGCTATCGTTTTTGCCTAAGAAATCCGTCTCGCACATGCTTTTTGCAAAAAAGGTATTTTGTGAGATATAATGTAAAAAACATTTCAATAATTTGCATAGGAATGCATGGACCATGTTTGAATTAAGTTCAAGCCATGATCCGAGAAGATAACTGTGGCTCAAAATAGCTTGACATCACGTTTGCCTTTTTGACCTCTATGGAAAGCATTGGCTTGCTGTGATCATAGACTTTCTCATAAGCGTTTTGATTCGGTATGTGCCTTTGATGCAGCGGTTACAGATTTTGAAATAAGCACATGGTTTTTCAAACTTTGCCTTAAGCAAATGGTTGTAGGTGTGCACGCAAAGTCGACCAACTCCTCCTCCACCGCACCAGTGGTCGCAAGATTGTAATAGACTTATTTGGGAGGATAAACGAAACGTCATCATGCATCAACTAGCCTTTCTAAAATTAGGCCGACTGAGTATTATGAAATCTGCTTTATTTAGTAGACCTAAAGCGATAATTTGATCTTTATAGAGTGATCAAATCCAAGGGCTTTACTCATTGATTGCGCAAGAAAAAAGCAAAAAAAAAAGAAAAAAAGAAAAAAAAGAAAGAAAGAAAAAAAGGAAGAGAAAGAAAAGAAGCGAAAGAAAAAAAAAAGAAAAGAAAGAGAAAAAGAGAATAAAAAGAAAAGCGAAAAGAAGCGTCTAAATGAGCGCCGAAATCCCTTCATGCCATTGTAATGTATGCCAAGTCGCCTAGTTTCAATTACTGTGGGGCGAATACGGATAAAATAACGAAACTTTTCTGTTATTTGGCGACAGATGGAGATGCGACCCCTTTTGCTGGACAAAGGCTTTAAATTGCGCTTATAGTAACCATTGAAAAGCTTAATCTCTGGCTACTGCATTACGTAAATGTTTTTTTAAAAAGGCATTTTATAACCCTGAAACACAAAAAAAAATTTTGTGCTTTACACACGCACATTCCTTGCAGGACAGAGCTCTTTCCTAAACTTATAAGTAACCATTCGATAGCTTAAATTGCGAAGATTCTAACACTTTGATAATTTTCTTGAAATACGGTTTAATTGCAATGTATCGCGAAGAATAAAAATGTGTTCGACAAACGAAGCAGCTGTTTCTTAGCTAGTGTGAGGGCTGGGAACAGCAAGGGAGGTGAGGTGGGTGGCTATCTATTCCACACGGTGATCGATCGATCGCGTTGAAGAGTTTCACATGTGGAATGCAACTTTTGTTATTTGATTCGAGATTTTTTCTTCGCTTTGAAAGAAACTTTGTAAGTAACGTATGATTTCAATACTAGAAGATTTTCTCTACAAGAACATATACTATTTGCGGTTCCAACTAAGTGTGATTGAAAACGTGCTGCCGGTGAAAACATTGTTTTATTTCAAATGCTACGGCATTATAAAAGTATCTTTTCAGAAAAGAATTGCCTAGTATATTAGCCAGAAGTTTAAGCTTTCGAACTTTTACTAACACTCTTATGAAAAGCTTTTGTCCAGCGAAAAGGGCTTTTTCTTTATTTGTTGCCAGATAATGGGAAAGAACGGAAGCAACTTATCATACTACTGGGCGAATGCGAGATTGGAAAGACACACATTTTCTTGGCTATCTTTTGAGCGAAGCCGAGCGTAGAAGATAATTGACATCTGATCGTTTTCGCGATGAGTGTGTTCGTTGTCGTACAGATTCGAATCTGTGACAACGAGCTCCGCTTGAATAAAGGAGCCCTCTCTCTGTGCTTAATTCCGTATGATCAGATTTTATCTTTAATGCAATATGTAGAAGTCGATCATTTATTCACTGACACACGAAGCTATGCTACGCAAGTGCCAGCTGATACACGGCCGACTGCAGCAGAATTTATTGTTGTCAAAAGCAGATCAAGTTGTGCGATGGCGACGGATCAACTTCTCTCCTGTGGAAAGGAGCACTGCCGAGTAAATCTCTTTATTCAAGCGCTTCTTCACCTCGCTGAATTTAATTCGTTACAGCGACGATCACTCAGATTGTGTGGATAACAACCTGTAGACCTCCGACTCAAGTCGATTTAACTCCGATGAGCAGAAAGACGTTGAAACACCATCTGAAGAAGTATTTTTAACTCCACTTTCTTATTAGGTCAATATGTAGGAAAAATACTGATTATTGTTGCCGAGGTGTCATGAAAGTCAGTTATCAATAATAAACAAGAAAAATATCAAAACTTGCTCGAAAAATGTGGTGCGGTTTTCAAGAAACCGAGCATCCAGCAGATCAAAACGATATAAGTGGCCTTTTCCACAGTTAGTAGAATGGAAGCCCGCCGAGGCATAGATCGATATTTACTTTTATGTTTATTCTCATTATCATAGTGTTATACGCTTAAGAAGTTTCAGTTGTAAAAAGTTTGAAAAATAAACAGCAATAATTATTTAAATCAGAACAGTGTTGACTACGTAGTTAGCTCTGCAGCTTATTCGAAACCGACTCTTAAGTAGCGCCAATGAGGTGCCGCTTTATCTTTCCTCAGATTAGGGGATCCTCAATAAGATCTTTAAAAACTCAAAATCACCTGGATCACTTGATTCCAGAGAAGGCTAAGACATGGAAAAGTTAGCCGAATATAACTTATGCAGAAACCTCGCTCATGTATATTAACAATCTTGTGTAAAATGAGCATACAGTAAACTTGTGTAAGCTTAGAAACGTGCTACTGAGTTGGTATTTTAGAACCGGTGGTTTAGTCCACTGTATTCAAGTGTATATGACTACGATGACCTGCTAGTGATGCGCAAGAACAAACGGGTATGGACTGACCAGTTCGAGTCAGTGTGACTCTGGAGAAGGTGAAGAAGCCGAAATGTTTGAACACGAATAAAATTTCGCAACAACCTCGAATAAGCATGAGCATAGAAAATATCGAGGCAGCAAATATACCCAACAATGTTGGAGTGATGTGCAAAACTTCGACGTCAGACGGAAATCGAATCCGCATACGAGCCTTTACGGGGCGATCTTAACCAATTGCACTACCTGCTCCTGTTTGCTACCACTCTTTCTACGCCACAAGATATCAATCTGTCCGCAACCAATCGTCAATGGTTTGGTCTGGAACGACCTACGCGGGGCGGGAGTATAGCAGCAGATTCATTGATCCGTTGCTACCTCTTTATATAACCCTTTAGGGACCATGTGGGACGTTTCGTTTTACGCCGTGCAACGTCTCATGTCACTCATCTACTGTAATGGCAGCGGCGCGCCCCGTCGCAAAAGCTGCGAATTTCGTGGGAAGACAGATGCAGACAACATGACGGATGCCAGGAGACGATCTCAGGTTCTGAGGGAGCGTTATTATCATGAAATGATTGAATTTTATTGAAAAAAATTCTACATAAATAGTCTTAGTAAGGAGAGATAATAATTGTGATACTGTTGGCGATAATCATTGTATTTCAATCTGCAAAATCATTTTCATCAAATAAGCTTTGCTTTGTAACTGTTTTTGCATAGCCTAGTCAATTTCTTTGACCTTAAGTCTCTGACAGCTTCTCAGGAACTGGTTGCCCATACTCGGAGCATACTCTCCTCTGCCATTGTTCTCAATCTCAATTTTCTCACGGTCTCAATCAGCTTCTGTAACGGCGGCGTCCGTGTCGTGAGAATGAGGAAGTTCATGGGAACAGAGGCAGGCAGTACGGCATTCTCACACAGAGCCGCGGATGCTGCCCTCTAAGACTGCCGCACAAGCGACGGCGCAACGCCGCCTGCCTATTAGCGCTGGTCCTCAAAGGGTTAATGGCATGGCGACCTCGTGGATGAGATGGGATGGCAAATAACGAACAAACGCCATCGTGGAAGGACCTGCAAGTGTTGCGCCGTTGCCACGTCATCCGGGGGCATGATTTTGATGATGTCCTAGTTGTCATCCATCATCTCTAGTTGGCAGTCGTGTGCCAGTATCCTCATAGACATTAATAAATTGCTCACCGTCATCATGCATTGAATGTTGCTAATAGACAGTCTCTTGTCGTTATGTACTAGGCATTGCTCATGGTTATCACCAAATCTCATGGTCATGCTTTTTGTCTTCGTAAGTTGTATGTTTTGTGCCTCGAAGGGCGGTTGAAACCTTCTATGTGGTTCAAGGTCCGGAAAGGGCTAAGTGCCTCATTGAAGAGGAGCGAGCGGCAAAAATCCGCTATTCCAGTGCCTCCATAAAATCAAATTTTCGTCATGATAGATTAAGTGATCATTTGTATGTTACTGACACAGATCTGCACAAAATAATCCCTTTCAAAAACCGTAAAGACTTGTCTGGAGGGCGCCGTGACCGAGTGGTTGTGATGCTCGTCGCTGTGCGCGTGGAGCCGATGGGACTCTGTTTACTGGAAGTATTATAAAACACACTTAAAACTTATAATGTAGAGCGCTGTGCAAAAACATTTGCGTCAACCGGAATTCGAACTCAGATCTAATCTTTCCGGGAGCGTGTGCTGATCTTTTACACCGCCGACACTCGTTTTGCACAGCACTTTATATATATAACACTTTTACATTTATAACTGTCAGAAGTCAGATGACTTTTCGTTGTGCTTGATTTGGTCACGTGATCAAGCTTATTTTGGTAAATCGACTTCTTCCTGTGAATTGGCAATGAAGTATGTTTTATAGACTTTGTCTGAAGTCTCCATCCTTGGCTCCAACTATGCTATAGTGACTGTAATCATAAACGCCCCCCCCCCCCTCAATTCAGTTCAAGCGCCCGGAAGTTCTGCCCTGGCTTCCGCTTGGTAATAGTCTCAACCACTAATCCGTTGTCTATATTGCCTGTGATCTTCCTATATATCCTATTGATAATGGTGTAGTAATATTTTGAAGGTAAATGGTAATCAAAGTATGATGAGTTCGATACATAAGCGTCTATAAAAGTCCCACGTGGCCAAATCGACGCAAACAATACACGATCTCCACTAAACTTCTTTGCTACAGTCGATGCCTGATCATCTTATGCCCAAGCACGAAAAGCACGCGAACGTGTAGAGGAAATTTCCCAGCATTAGAGTCACAAATTTCACCTAGATCACTAATCAAAACGAAGGCTATTCTAATTTTAACAGTGGAAGTCGCATCTCACATGTGATTATACATTCGTGGTCTATCGATTGATGCTATCAATCCACGCAGCGCATGTGGAAGTTGCAATTTGATTTTTCCTGCTACAGTGCAGTAAAATGGTCTTTTCAGAAAACAAGCATAGTGTTGAAATCATCGAAATTTAAGCTAAAGAGTGGCTACTGGTAGTGGAGGCGAGGAGCTGTGTCGTGGCGAGATAACGCGCGATAAACACAGTGCATTTGCAACATAATTTACTTCTAAATACTACACCGGTGTGAAAAGACCTTTTGAGAAATAAGTGATTTTCGGAATTTTTTTCGATTAAGCCTTCAAGTAACTTCTCAAAGTCTGGTGGAAAATCTGTGACTAACGAAACCCGATAATGAAAATGATCCGACCAGGCACTGAAACTTTTTTGAAATGCTACCTTCAGTCCCCATCCTCATCAAAGGGTAGGATTCTCAGCGACAACACCTCCCTTTGAGCGTTCACCTACTATCTCTCATCTTCCAAATTATGTTGTTCCTCATTGATAGAGTCACAACACGACAGTGAACATTTGTGGAGAATGCGCTGTTTTGTATGCTGCTATGGTCTTCGTCAACTACCTCTCATCGTCACTGTATGTTATATGTTAGAAAGCGATTGAGCGATATTTCCCATACTTAATGTATGCAGACTTGGCAAACTTCTCGGTTGAAATATTGGTATAGATTTAACCTTCTCAAAACTTCTGCTATTGATAGATTTACAATATTAAACTTTATTCCAGTGTTTTATTAAGACCTCGCTCAAGTTTCAATAGATCATATTATTATTTGAGCCAACATGTCATGTGATCTGGGAATGAGCTCTTGTACAACCCGATACACGTGTTTCGACCTTACAGTCTCGTCATTCGGGCAGATCCCGTCGTTTTCAATCTTTTTAGCCAACCCTCTCGGGATCCCTACTCTCCCTATAGAGAGGGATTGAAGACGACCGATTTACAATGCAAGTCAGGTGAAATTGTCAGCGAACTTACAATGTTGTACACTCGATTACTATTTGGTTGTTATTTTTATCGTGTTATTCCTTTATTTCGAGTCTTTTTTTAAGGTCACATCAAACTTCAATAGATCTCTTCGTCATTCGAGCCAACATGTCATGTGGTCTGATAATGGGTTGTATCGGGCTGTACATAAGCCCATGACCAGACCACATGACATGTTGGCTCAAATAATAATGAAGAGTTCTATTGAAATTTGAGCGTGAACCTGAGAAAAAAACTTGAAATAAAGGTATAATATGATAAAAATATCAGCCAAAGAACAATCGAGAATACAGCACTATATCAGTTATATTTCCACTTAACTTACAGTGTAAAGCGTTCGTCTTCAATACCTCTCTATAGGCAGAGTACCCCAATATAGAGGAATCGATGGTCTTTTCACACTCAACGTACAAGGGAACAATCACCGTGGCGTTGTTTTAGAGTTATTGATCGTCGATTGCATGGCGTATGGCTTTTATAAGGTCATATGTGAGAATACCACGATGATTGTGTCGCCCTACGTCGAATGTTAAAAGTTCGTCGTCGAATCTTCTATAGAAGAGTAGACCCTCCAGGAACTGACTAAACAAAAAGGCACTGTGTACCTGACGAGATCGTAAGGCCTAAACACTTGTCTTGCACTGTATATGTGCTTTTAACAGACCTTTATGAAAGGCTCAAGATACATTGTCGGATTGAAAACGAATACGTAGAGCACTTAAATTGGTGCCTATACATAATGTTAAAAGAAGATGAAATACAGCATAAAGTTAATACCTATAGAACGATATCAGAAGTCTTTCTATAATTATATATAGGGCCACTAGTGTAGTGCACTAATAATATCGAGTTTGCTCAAAGTTACTGATGAATCCTCACGCATGCAACATGTAGTATAATATTTGACATAGAGAACATTGTTTTGTAATTGTGTTTTTGCCTTGTTTCAATTACAAGTCTTCTTACTGAAACCTCTTCTATCGTAGGCCTCCATTTACTGCTTTTGAGTTTCTTTAGTGACCATGATTCTCCTTATTTTATTGCGGATTAAGACATGATGATAATAATCCGTTCCATCTGCATGTTGATCATGTCGACCGCCGTGTGAAACTTAACGCGGCACCTCTTCCTAATATCTACGGCGCCGAAGGAGTTGAATTGCCATTGAAATAAGCGTAACAACCAGAGGACAAAGTTTCCCAACTGGTAGTCAAGCCCATATGTAACGACAATAATTTTCGTTTGTATATCTTTGAAATTTTGCTTCCTCTGTGGAAAGACATTGGTTTAGCACAGTAATCAAGTCGAATTATTCCATTCAGCTTCACTTTCCGGATTCGCCAATTGGTGCCAGACCTCTCTGAGTAGGTCAGTATGCAATTCAAACGTTTATTCAGATCACGTCTGTTGAAGCATAATAAAGTCCAAATTATAGAGTATCCTTAGAGATATATCAACGCCAAAAGCACTATCTTTTTCTTTTTACAATATTCAGTTCAAAACAAATTTGTTTCGATTGGTGGTCGGGAACCTTACGAGCAAATATCACCGAATGATAAGATCGTCAATGTGTGCGTTCACATCTGCGCTGCTGTACCCACTGATATAATTTCCACGTCCGAATGTCCATTAAGTGGTGGAGTATATTCACCTCATGAACTACCTGAAAAAATGACCCTGGCTTTATGAACGAAAATTTTCGTAGTTTAGGAATTCTTGTTACCTGGCAATAGGAGCGGCAGGACTACATACTATGATACCTTTTGCAGATGGCGCTTTCTTACCGAGATGAGCGGAACGAAAGTGGAAAAGAGTGATGACGAGGCTGTAAACGGCATAGTTCGGTTCGAAATCCAAATCAACGAGACTGTTAATTCCTTATCATTCTTCAGCAAACAAAGTATCATTCACAAAGATTTTCATATAGGCGAGAACATCTTTTTTTACCCCACTCAGGCAAAAATCCTGTCACGCCTGATATACACCAGCTATGCTCGAACTCTTGAGCAATTTCAACCATTTTCATCGAAAGCTACTGCGATTTCATTTACTTATTGCATAATTTTCCTATGAACAGAAGCTTGTGTAGTTCAGTGCACTAAGGGGGCTCTTAACAATGTCGTGATTTTGCCCACCATTCTGCATTAGAGGGTATATTGTAAGATCATACCACTGCAAGAGGCGATGAAATAAAATGAATTCTGATTAATTATCATTACCCAATACCTGTCAGCATCAGTGGGTCAAGTCGACTGCGACCACCTACGCCAGGCAGACCGGTGATGGTTGGCTGTTGAAAGATAACGGGTTCAGCATGCGGCCCCGGATAGGGTGAAATGCGGGTTCAAATCCCAGCTGACGCCAATGTTTTTTGCACATCACTCCACATCATTCGGTATATTGGAATCCTGGATGTCGTGATCGTTGGCTCCATCATACATCAAGGGCTCACCAATTCCCTCGTCCCTTAGGAAATCGTCAATTCGGTGCTGAATTTTCTTAAAAGACTAAGAGGACTGACCTCATACATCGCTAGAGCACTTATAAGGTTCTGTATAAACCGCATATGTATCTATTCAACTAATGCTATGTCCACTGAAATCAAATGCAGGGTGCTCGAGAACTGTGTCCTTTTATTTTTGAGCAACTACAACCAATAAGATGCTAATTTTAGCGTCGGAAATAGATTTGAAAAAAAAATCTCCATAACAAGTGATGAAATGACTGGAAAAGACCCGAAGACACCTAATAAAAACTCAGTGATTGATAGTTTCATTTGCTACTTCGATCTATGTTCACCGTTCAACTTCTGCACCTTCCTTCTTACAATAAACACCGATAGTTCTCAACCATGCGGTAACTTAAGACTAGTGTAATATATCACTTACCCATCAAGTGCATGACTTAGCTCCCATAGAAATGTGCCAGCAAAGAAGAGAGCCCAATGATTTCCAAAAAGCGGCCGGATACAATGGGCGCTAACATGTTCAAAAATAAACAGTGCGTTTTCGCTTAGTGCCTGGAACGAATAGGATATAATATGAATGCATTTCATCTGAAGAAACCTAATTGAAATCCAAATTGTCTGACTCAATCTATGGGTAACTGATTGCTTTACCTGTTTGAAGAAGCGAATTTCCATTTTTTGTCTCCTTCGTTGAGCGGAATCTCTGTGAATACCGTTGGATTTGTGAAGCTGCATACTCTTAAGCAACAAATTTTCAAATCGTTGTCAAATTAAGTTGTGCATCGCAACTTCACAGTTGCAAAAACGTAAACGAAAAATTCCATCGTAAACGAAAGAAAACCATTGAAAACTCCATCGTAAACGAAAGATATTTATTCTTTAATGCATTCACGGAGCTCCGTCATAAGGAGGGAATTTGAGCCATTTGGTTTCGAGGTCACATGGCTCGTCTAATGGTGGCCTCTAGATAAAACAAACGCGCACTAAAACGACTAAATGCTTCTAGTAATCAATCCTTTTTAACAACGTCTTTTTACCCTCATATTGAATTGAATTATACCTAGCGCGGACAGGAAGAGATCTGAACAAATCAAAAATCACCAGTTTTCATGTACATAGCTTTTCAAAAGTTATCTTTCAGAACGCAGTTCCTATATTCGAAGAAAAATCAATAAGAACCTGTGGTATTTTGGAAACGGACACCATCACGTCATCGGCAAATGACCTCCAGTATGATTACGCTCTGTCGTCCATAAAACCTACATTCGAATCTCCCTAATACGATCGACAGAACAGTGAAAAAGGACAGTGGTGTAAAAAAAAGATTTGGAAGGGATGCTTTACTATACACTACATCCACTGGGTACCAAGATTCGCTGAGGTATCGAGAGATTACAGGGCACCCCTCCGTCTTAGTTTCTTCGATCGAAGAACGAATGCGAGAAAAGCCTTGAAGCTGTGAACATTAAGGATGTCGTTAGTAACTGCTGTGAGATGTGAACATAAAAATGGTGACATATAAGCAAAATGGAAGTAAGGGACTCGGAACTCTGCCACCTTTTGCTATAACGCGTGCGTCCAACGTTTGGGGATTCAAACACTGCCGATGAAAAGGACAGAGAGAGAGAAAGAGAGAGAGAGAGAGAGAGAGAGAGAGAGAGAGAGAGAGAGAGAGAGAGAGAGAAAGAGCTTCTCAATAGTGTAGTGCGAACGAGCACGTCTCTTGAAGTGTAGTCGCTGTACGAATGCATCACACATACATCATGTTTGAAGTTTTGCTAGTAACTCAGAATTCTTGTGCTCCAACAGAGTTCAATAATGGTAATAAAACTAATCGATATACTACTAACCGTGTGTTTTACTCTGAGGCAGATTAAGGTGGTGCAGTCGAGAAGAAAAATTAGGACTAGAATGCCCAGCATGCTATAGAACTCTATGAAGACATCCATGATATAACCGCACGTTGTACGGGGGACGATATACGACCATGTCACTGTATCGAAAATGTGGAAGCAGCTTTTGGCTGAACGAATAACAGCATAAAATGTGAATTTACAGAATGCTTGAATTCGAGTCGTGCACATATTATAACTCGAAAAGACTAACTGTGGTGTAATATATATTGCCACGGAGGCTTGTGCTTGCACTCATTTTGATTGTTATGCAAAATACTCCGCCGCTTATGTGGTTCGAAATTTTCTCATGCGCGTTTCATAAAGGATAGTGCGTTAAAGGGACTCAGTGAGGTTGGTTTATTACTGCAGTGCAATATTATCGAATTTCAGTGCCAGCGTATCTCGTATCAATCTGATACATAAGATTGCATACGGACTGGCTGCGATGCGTGCTATCTGTTATATGAACGACTGCTTAGGATCTGTTGTCGTCAAAAGTCAGTCTTCTTTATGACGGCAATGGATCACCTCTGCATGATAAAAAGTGATACTGTCGAGTGGTAGTTCTTATTCCTGCAATATCCACCTCACTGAACTGAAGTGAATGTGACGATGAACATCTACATTGTGAAGCAATCCCTACAGACCTTCATCTCGATTCGGATCGACTCTGACAAAGAGGAATACCTTAAAACACTACCAAAATGAATATTTTATCCCAACTTCGTTTTAGCTCAATATTACAGAAAAAATAGTGATTATTGTTGCCGATTTCCAATGGAAGTCAGTTATAAATTGTAAAAACACATAATGTCAAACTCACTCCAAAAATGTGGTATTACATGGATGAAACCGAGTATCCAGCAAATCAAAACGGCGAAAGCGGTATTATTAACAGTTAGTACAACGGAAGCTTGCAAAGGGAAAACTATGGAAATCATTCTGTTCAAAGCGATGGCGAGATGAGAACAGACCCCCACATTCCACAGTACGAGAATCACCGAACCAAGCACTTTGCCTATCAGCTCCGCAGATAGCTCGCTTCCACTGAAAGTAACGAGGTTTTCCTTTCTTTTGAATTGATAGAATATTCATGGGATTGCTCCCCATGCTCAAACCAGTGCTTATTATTCTGTTCCTTGTGAATAAGAAGTGTCACACTTTTTGAAAGTTTCTTAGCAAAGAGAAAAATGAGAAATCAACAGCAATAATTATTTGAAGCGGAAGGCTTCTGATCATGTGGTCAGCTCTCCTACTAGGGAAATAATGCTGCAGAGAGTTCCACTACTAATCTGCAATAGGTCGAGGGACTTATTTGCAGGAGATTCTAAGTAACGCCGCTGAAACGCCACTATTCTTTTTTTGAAATTCTGTACCCTTAAAAATGCTATAAGCTCTGAAACCATAGACAGATCTTATGCTTGGTGGCTGAACATTTTCAATGCATAAATTGCTACTCAATACTTGATATCAACGAAAAAAACGTGGTTTTGTCTGATTGGTAGGAAACAAATGAAAAACCGATTTCATCCGCTGAAAAGGAACTTTTCTTAGGAATTCTGGTAACGAATCGAAATCTGAGACGAGGCTACAGCCCCACGTCGCCAGTTTTTTAGAACATCCCTTTATAATGCTGTAACATTTAAAATAAAATCATGTTTCATAAAACCACGTGCTGTTTACTTTTATCTCGCTTATATTTCACTAAACAAACTCGTTTCGCGGAGTTATGGCACGAGCTTCAGAGAACTCAAATATATGTTTGCCTTTCAAGAAGCTCTTCTGAACAATTGATCTCTTGCAGTCTTTTTGTGCTTTAAACCTTGTTAGACAGAGCTCTTTCTTCAGACTATTAGTAATCATCTGATAGAGCAATTACTCCTGATTCTAGCAATGTGCTTATTTTTTGGAAATACGGTTTAAGAGGGAAAATAAGATCGAGTTTTACATTCCTGGCAACGTTGTTTACTGGCTATACGACAGGGCGAGGGCCGTAATGGGGGGGGGGGGTGGCTAAAGCGGAGCTAGGCGGGGCGGTCGATATATTGTTATTCAATTAGGAATCTTTATTTCGATTTGAAAGAAACTTCAGGTAAAGCCATTGAGTAGATACTACGAAAATTTCTCTACACATAGATATGCTTTTCGGCTTCCAATGAGTTATATGCGCAATAAAAATAAAGACGAAAGGCGAGTGTGAAACATGATTTTTAATCTGGATACTACAGTGTTAAGAAGGAATGTTTTGAGAATCCGGCAACGTAGGGCTGTAGTAAGCTAAGTACTGACTTAGTAACCATACGAAAGAGCCTCAAGTCTTATCTTTCGTATGGTTACTAACTTTCCTATGTAAAGTTCCTCTCCAGCGAATGAGATTGGCTTTTCATTTGTTCCCTTTTGAGCAGAAATAACCAAAAACACTTCGTTTAAGGTCAACAAGTGCACTCTTCTGCCTACAATGTTAGCATTAAGGTTAAAAGAATCTTCAAATAAAAATAGTGCTTCGAAATGGAATTTCACTCTGCCTTCAAAAGGTTTCTTTCATGACGATGTGTTTCCTCGGCTTAGCAAAGGATTTGTCCAGTGCTAATCTAGCTCATCCGCGAAAGCGTTTCCTGCCTATTAGGCTTACCAACTGTAGAAAGATCTACTACTACTTCTGTCTCAATCTGGAGAAAGACTAATCACTGCAAGCGGTTTTATCAATTTACTTAATGCAGGTAAACATGTAATCGTATAATCTATCATTGTTTTTGAACGAATTGTATATAAACAGTCGAAAGTGATGTTACTGTAAGTTTTGCAAAAAACCACCTTCAAGTTGATTAGTTGCAACTAATTGTGGAAACGTTCTGGCAATTAGTATCTCTGAAACTCACAATAAAGTCACAGGTGCAGTCCAAAAAGTAAAGACAAACAGAAAACCCATATTGGCTATGGTGTGAGAGAAGCACAGCAGGCCGAACGAATTTCGCAGTGCTGGATTGTATCGAACTACTAGTATAGCTGTGCCGTTTGAGACCAAACCAAACACTCCTACCTGAAAGTCACACACTTTCTTTTGTTCCTTCCAAACAGCAGACTTTTCAACTTGATTTTTGTCCGACGCAGTGGAAAAGCAAAGTTGTTCTAGATTCCACAGACCGATAGAGTACAAATAGTTTTTGCAATGACTTATTGCAAAGCTCTTTTCTCTTTATTAAACATTAATTCTTACTGACATTAACGCACTCGCGTAGAAATGCTGGACATGTCGCATTTAATTGAACGGTCGTAGAAGGGAGTAACGCATTTTGCAAATTCAACACTATTTATTGAATATTTGAAGTTCCTAAGTGGGCGATTTTTCCTATGAAATATAAAATAACACCTTGTGACTCACCACGGCCATGATCACCGACACCGCAATGTTCTCTGGGTGAACATAAAAGGAGGTGGTGGAGAGACTTTCCATCTGGAAAATGTGCCGCTTTCTTCACAATGAAAATCAGTACGCTGTAGAGAAACCCAGCCGAATACAAGAGTAAAACGAACGGCAATAGTCATTCTCACTCCTATCGCCAGTTGTTTAGAATACAATTGTGAAAAACAAAATAACTTCAATTTACCCGCTTTTGCGTTTCTATGATGTTGTAACATACGCACTGATGTAAAGTGAAATGCAGAACTTTTGCACTAAGCGGGACTCGAACCCGCACCCCACTCCATTCAGGAGCGCGTGCTTTAACCTGATGCACTACTAATCCCCGTTTTCCATCATTCCTTCCACGTTAGAGCGGGTTATAGCGCTTGCTCCCGGATAGAGTGAGGTGCGAGTTATAGTCCCAGATGATGCGAAAGTTTTGCGCATCGCTCTACATCAATGGTTATATTACAATATCATACCACCGGCGAAAGTGTTTAGATAATAACTTTTCTGTTTGATTATCAATACTCAATATCTGTCAGCGTGACTGGGTTCAATGTCGATAGCGGCTACCCGGGTCAGACGGTTGATGGTCGGTTGCTGACAGATAGATGCTTTGTCGCGTAGAAAGAGTGATGTCTAAACTGGCCTTTGTAATGTAAAGCATTAGAGCACGCGCTCGCTGGTAGAGTGAGGTTTGGGTGCAAGTTGCGCCTAACACGTAAGTTTTGCACATCATTCTACATCAGTTCGTAGTTTATGCAGAAGAAGTTAAGCCAATATCGATAATGGGCTAGATAAGCCAAACTCACCGTTTGAGGAGGACTGGCCTTCCCTAACGTTGCGTGCTTCCTACTAGAATTGGGAACAACCATCTCACCAGCAGAACCCATTTTCAAAGACATTTTGCGAAGTATCATATGCAGTTTACACGAGCTTTAAGATCAGCTCCGTTACAAATCTGGGCTAAATTTGTGTAATAAACATGGACAAGAATTACAGCGCTTCCATTTTTTTGAGCATTCTTCAAACCATAAGGTCTCTGATAGTGAAACAAACTTCAACTTTCTCATTTTGCGAGCAAAACTCTTTGAATTCTAGCTCAAAAGGGTCAGTTTCGACCTTACAACAGCTCCTGAAAGTCGTGTGCGACAAGTTCACGAATTGAAATCAAAATCTGTAGGGCTATTATTTCTTGATAAGGACAGATAGTTTCTAGTGATTCCACATCAGTTGGATGTTGAAATAACGGGAAAATATCTTGAAGACACATCCATCATTTGAAAAGAAGTCCAAAAGTCAATACAAAAAAATTGAACAGAGTTGTTAAGTGACAAATTTGCTCAGTTTAGTACCATGTACCTCTTTTACTCCAAATCGACCTACTATTGTGCTCAGCTTTATACTTAATCATCAAAACTTGTAATTTAGTATCCACTTATGATTCTGCTCCCACCAACACCTTAGAGTCCAACTTCAAACCCATCATCAGCTGTGCAGAGTGGTTTCGGAGAGATTAACGTTGTATATAAATCTTGTACTGATCCATTTGTAAAAAACACATCAAAGACCAGCTCGCAAACACTCGTACGTTCCTGTACCGTCTACGTAATGTGTTTCCCAACAGCGTGTAAATGATACAGTCTTGACTAATTGTACTTTATGCAAAAGTGTCGAATGACTCTACAAAACAAGCCATCTGCGAGCTCCCAAAGAGAGCATAATCTAAACATGTAAGGCTTTTTGATTCGGAAGTTATGGTCCCATAAAAGAGTTCCCAAACTGCTCAATCTTTATATGATCCGGGAATTATTTTACACAAATAAGAGGGCTGGCAATGGAAAAGCGACTGGACGTAGTCTTTGCAATAGCCTGATGCCCAAGGTGGAAGTCCCACTGTTTGATCAGCGGCCATTACTTTACTGTGGATATAAAGATGAGCGTTATGCCATCTGCTCTACGCAAGGGGATATGTGAAAACGTTTCGATTATTAAATGTACATGGAATTCCCAAAAGAAACCAAAAGCAAATTGGCTTCCATTTCTAGGTCCAAGTCGACAGGTCCCAAGCGCCTACAAGTGGTACCGAAAACTAGTAATAAAAAACATCTTGGTTCATCACCTACCCCCTCATCCATCACACACAAAACGCACCCCACACCACAAAAATTTATATTGAACAGTTACCACTACCTGAACTGGAGGAGAACATAAGGAAGAATCTATAATCTCGACAGGGAAGCCGTTACTGATGGCTACGAAACAGCGAGAGCTCTGCCAGGTTGGAGAGGAAAGACGACGTCTCGGACGATAAGTCTATCAAAGATGAGGTCCCGTTCTCTACAACTATCAAACATTGCTCAAGAATGGCAGATTTGGACAACTCGCTAACAGGAATTGAAACACATCCAAACACTCTAAGGTGTCAACTGGTCCATAATCTGATGTATGACCGTCTCAGCTGAAGGGCAGCTGCACAGATAGCCTTAACGATAAAGACGGCGATCGCACGAGTTTTTACGGTATACCTAATTTCTCTTAAGGAATGCGGATCGATTACCTTGACTAAATGCTTCGACCACCCTTCGTCCATAAAAAAGACACCTGGGTTGAAAATTGGATGCTTAACAAAAGACTTTATCAGGCACACATATGAAGCAAGAACATGATAAAGGGATTTTTGTGTAGAAGTCACTGAAAAAATTCTCGAATCCTTTGCATAATTCTTTTATAAATTCCAAAAAACCAGCAGCAGAAGCAGTGCCTCGTGAATACGCGTCACCTCACAGAAAGCCTCGGGTTAGTATTTCTAACTTCAGTATAGCCATTCTTATCCGATGCAATAATGTGAGCGGTTTGTATCCAATGATAATTATTGCGTCGACTCAAAAACAACTTAGTGGTGAGCGTGAGAAAAGTTTTTATTAAGCGTCAAAACATTTGTTTATTAATTCTTTCCGCAGTGATTATGGAAATATCTTCTTGAGATTGAGTTGTTTGACTTTTCCAAGCTCTGACGAAGACGAAAGGGCGAAAATGTCGCCCGTTAACCATTATTTTATTCTACTGTCTCGTATCAAAGGAATCTCAAGGTTAACCTTAAATGTGCTCATCAAAAAGAACACTGAATAATCAGTTCTTCTTTGAGGCGACTCATAGAGGTAAAAGAACACTGAATAATCAGTTCTTCTTTGAGGCGACTCATAGAGGTATAGCATAGGTTTCATTGGGTTAACTATGCATTAAGTGTTGTATTCTTCAGCTCAAAAAAACCAAGTTTTCCAGCGTTGATTAATCCCTGTAGGATGGGTCTTGTCTTCGCCTTCATCTAGCATCGTTTGAGGTGACTAAATGCATCTGGCCTTTACAGTGATTTGAAGTACACTACCGATGTATCGAGTCAGTGCTGCTAGCCTCGCAAATAAGTCAAATCCCAATAGTTAACTGTTCTAGGAGGGAATAGAAAGCTTGGTGAGAGTTGAGCGCCGGGTCGAGTTATTGACCATCGACAAACCACGTGTGTGTGTGGCTGTGGACCTCTAACCACTGGGCCATTCAACTGCAAAACAAGAACTAAAAATTCTCAAAGGCTCTGCTTTCGCTGCAGTTTTTCTTCTTTTTTCAAAGTAATAGGTGAACCAAGTTAACAAAAAGTGGCATGATAAGAATATAACCGACGATTTCCAATTGAAGGCACATTTTGAGATCGTATATTATCTAGCTAAAGTAGTGATAAACGAAATAAGCTATCAGATACAAGAATGAATTCTACTGGCTTAGTTTATATCATAATATTTTTGAAGAATTCATTTGAATACGTATGATGAAATACAATATCTCAACTCTGTTTACTGCCTAATCGCCTTCGTAGTAATGCACAATCTGAAATACAATCAACAAGAATGCTGAGAAGCGAGCAGATTTCGTAAAAGCAGATAGGTTTCGAACCTGTGAAATAACTTTAGAAGAATCGCGCTATAACCGATACACTAATCAGGGCTGTCGCTTTGACTTTTCTTTCTTTTTATTTGAAATACAACAGTTTAATCCTTTTCAAACAATGTGCTCCAATTCTTGTCAATAGGCTTTTTCATCGTGAATAATCAATAAGTTTGTCTGGATAGCACCAGATTCAAAAGACAGCCGTAAGGTAATAGTACATGAAGGACGTTTGTGGCAAGTCGTTCGAAGTGCCTTGCAGCACACTTGGTCGTTGCTCCATTCCACTTCGCAGGTTCACCAAACCTTATATCTCTCCAAGGTTAGCGAACTGGTACCATACCTGCCTAAGATATACATATACGGATAGCAGTACGGCTTGGTGCATCGGTAGCCTACGCAAGCTCTTGTGAAGGACACGCATTCAACCTCCTTCAGCGATGCTTGGTGAAGCCGGATGCATAGCGCATACTACGGAAATTCTTGAAATTTATAGTTCAGTGTGGAGCTGAACCACTGATAAAGCGAACTACACCGCTGAAACGTACGTACGACTTTGGCGTACCAGACTCGAAGAGGCTCTAAACATTTTCGCAGACAAAAAGACGGGTTTTCATAGGAACATAGCATATTATTTATACTGAAGAAGTGCGAGCTTTCAGATGACTACTGAAACCTTGCGAAAAAATTGTGCTCCTCGAAAAAGGTTTTCAACAATCGTGAACCAACACAGACGCGCGCCGTGCCGAACGTGTTAACATTCTCGCAAGTAATACGGACTAATCTCTATTTTTGTATTCTTGCAAAAGCCCACATAAAAGGTGTTTGACTAAAAAAGAACAAATTCACTTGGACCACAATACCCTCTTATTTCAGCGGATAAGTTGAGACTAAGAAAACTGATTTGTGAAGATTACTTGTTTCCGCAGATCTCAATGAATAAGTTGAGATCACAAGGTCAAGCTAGAGTTTCACTTGTGAATTTCATTTGAAGTCGAAGTTTTTAAAGCTTTTGTAACGATGTGTACAGTGGACCTCCTATCTCATCATTTTCTAGCTATCGCTTAGGTCATGAATTATTCGCCTTCTTACATATGTCTGAAGCAGTGCACCTAAGAACTTTACATAACGTTGCAACTAGTTAGTGAGATGTAGGTAAGAGCCAGTATGTTTCAACTTAGGAGCACATGTGGCGCAGTAATCAGAGGCGCTCTGCATTGCACACAAGGTTAGTGGTTGAATCTCGTTCTCATGGCTCACCAAGCCATCTATTAATCCGGAGTTGGTGAACAGATGCCACACTTTTACCAATAATTTGGGAGGATAGATAGCACTGACGATACAGCAGTAGACCACCGCGAGTTATAGTAAAAGTCAGGTATGTAATCAATAACCTCAAAAGAAGTTAAAAATTCTGAAGAGTAATGCATGACGCTTCCCTCGAGGATAGATCAGCGCCGAGATCTTTATCCTTTATGTTTTACTTTCAGCAGAAGGGCTCAAAGTATAATTTGGAGAACGCAGTAGAACAATTGGTGAGTAGATTGCTGGAAATAATAAAGTACACGGTTTTATAACAAGTGTAGACAGAACTGAGTCTTAAAAATAAGCATCAAAGAGCACAGTGAACAGTTTTTTCCCTAATTGTACTTCACAAGGGATTTACCATAAGAAGAAGAACAGACTTTAAACAGAAGTTAAAATATTGTACTTCACTTTACGCAGTCTTATGACTTATTCGAGAACATTTTGATGCGAACGACTTAATACAATTTGTTCCTATAAATGATTGTGCAACTTGTTATCCTCATTCTCAGTAGACTACATTGAATCCGAAAGGCAGTTGGCTACAAAAGTCTCGTAACATATCTTTCCCATTATTTTTCGGTTTTGCTAATTAAATCCACTCATGCACTTTCTTTGGGACAAAAAAAAAATAGCAAATACAATTGCGAAAACAAAATCCTTGGCAAAACACGGCTAGCATGAAGTGAAGGCTCATTGGTGAGTGTATTTCTGTCGTTTCAATAATGATGACTTCATTGATTCTAAATCAGCAGTCTCCAACGAAGCGCACTTCGCTCTTGTGTTAGCTGCGTTAAAGAAGTTCTAAATACACAAAGAAACGTTAAGGAACTCATTTTATATGTGGATGTCATTGCTTGTGCAATAATCGTGAGTAAACGTGAATTAAGCTGTGACCAACTAAAACAGCTCCTGTTGTAACAGGCGACAAAATATCTTTCCAGTTCGAACTATTTTTTGTAAGAGGATAGTTTGACACTGTAACCAATGGTGCTTGGTCCCATGTCGTTTGTGGACAGGGCACCGTAGCCGAGTGGCTATGATGCTCGCCGCGGCCCACGTGCGACCAATCCCTTCCCCCCTCCCCGGCATTCTCCGGCACTCAACAAGGATTGCCCTATAACACACCACAGCCGGGCTATCCTCGACACCACATGAAGATGTGCTCAACCACTATTCTGTGATGTTCGAGAAGAAGATGAAAAGCGAATGAATGCTAGAAGTACTGAGATCCGCACAGTGAAAGAAGAAAAGTGTGAAGACAGAGCAATAAATTATCAAACTGCCAAGGTTTGAGAGCAAGCCAAAGCTTCTTTTTCTTGAATTCACGAAGTAGTACCAGAATTCTCCAGAGAAGTAGTTATGCACGAAATGTATGCTTTGAATCACCTGTGCTAATGGTCACTAAAGTCGAAAACATAGAACAATCCTTGAAGCTGAATCAACACCATTAACTTTATTCGTACATAGTTACAATTTTCCAGCTTCCAACAAAGTCGATGTCGATCGGTGGTTGAAAGATTTGCGAGAAATTTTTGACAAAATGATGAGTCCTTCATTGTATGGGCTCACATCTGTGTTGCTACACCCACTGACATATATTTCTTGTTTGAGTGGTCGGCTAACCGCTGCAACATCTTTACGTTTTGAACTACATGAAAGAGGACTCCGACAATATCAACGAAATCAATTGAAGTTTTGGAGTCATCGTTAGCTGACGTTGGTAAGAGCGATAGTTCTACCTGTACCCTTTGTAGTCGGCGTTTTCGTCTCGATAAGAGAGAAACGAAAGTGGAACAAAATAACGATGAAACTGCAAATTAATAAGTCGATTTTGAACTTTTATGAGTAAGACCGTTGACTTATATGATATTTTGCACAACAGAATACCATTCACGAATGATGTTTCCACATGAATGAAATCACATTTTTTGCTCCATTATGAACCTGTCCATAAACTTACCAAGCCCAGTAATGTACCGGCTGTATTCGAACTTCTAGGCAATTCCGACATTCGTCATAATTTCAGTTTTGTAGATTTCATAATATTCCTACTAACGGAAGTTAGGTAGCTCAGTACTTAGAAGCGCATTTCAACAAGTTTATGGTCGCTGACATAATCGCGCTCTCAGCGTTTACCAATCCTTTCATTCCTCAGGGAGGCCATATATTGGTCCCGATAAGTTTTAAAAAGTAACAGTAGCAATTATGTAATCGCTAGACCACTTCAGGGTTTTGCATAAACCAGCTATGCTTCATTCATCTCTAACTATGCTTGACGAAGTCTCAGGGGATATTCTTCGAAGGTTGATCAACGAGTATTATCTTTTTGTCCTATGAGTCGCTCCTCTGCAAGCGATTGATATAATATTATAAATACCGCAGCGGGAATTGAAAATTCTTCAACACAGTTTATTGTATAGGAAATATCCACATAGAGAGATAAACTTGCAGGAAAAAATAAGACACTCTAGCACACGAGTTGAAGAACGAAGACTGCTCATGAGACGCAGTAGTCATTATTAGGTTCTCTCATAAGTTTTGACACTAGAGCAATAAACACCAAATTTATTTATCGCAAGTAATTGAAACTGTTTATCAACACTATTCAAATTACACGCAATTCTACCATCTGCCAAGGCAATAAAGCAATACGGCTTTGTGCAGAATTTTCTGAGCTTTCTTTTGGTGACAGAGTTGTCCGTACTTGCCGCATCATGGGGACTCAATGAAGCTTTTATCGTAATTTGCTGCTTTACGAGCGCTGTATAGAGGACCTTCGAGAACATCAGCTGTGCAAAAGCTCAACAATTTTTGTCCAGGAGAAGGCTACTGTGAGCATGTGGACCGCTGCAATCGGACCCCGTCAGGTCGACGCCGTCGCAGTCTCATACTGCTTCAAGTCAGCGTAAGGTTGCATGCCTCCAAACTGGAAAGAAAAGTAGACCAAACTGGGTTCCGAATTTGTTATGATTATCTCCTCTTCCGGACACTAGAGTGCTTCCTAAGCAAGAAGAAGCTTCAAGACATCATTTGGGTTGAGTAATGACAATTTTCTTTGAATCCAAGAATGGCGAGTGCTATGAACGCGGTATGGATCTGTAGCCTAAAAGATGGCAGAAATGTCTTCAGGCCAATAACGCATATTTTGAATAGTGAATGGCTAGCAAATTTGGTGTTTATTGCTCTAGTGCCGAGAGGAGAACTAGTAGTTTTTTTCGCTGCTCCTATTATACCTAAGTTCCGATATTCTGCACCTTTTACTTTTCATTAGGTACCGGAAGAAGTTGACATATGTTAAGGTGAAAATATTTGTAGTACAGCACTTATCCATCAAGTGCAAGGATCAGCTCCCATGATGAAGTGCCAGCGAAGAAGACAGCCCAATGATTTTCAAAAAGACGACATATGCAATGAGAGCTTATATGTTGAATAATAAATAGCGCGTTTTCAATTAGCGCCTGCAACCAATGCATTATTAATGAAATCCTTCAAAGATTATGGTAAGAAGTCTCAAATTAACTGATCTGATATATAGTTACGTGAGTTGTTTACCTGTTTGAAAAAGCGGATTTCCATTTTCTGTCTTGCCCGTTAAGCGGCATCTGTGTAAACTCTACTTGTTTCATGGGATTGCGTGCTCTTAAACCACTAATTCATAAGCCCTTTCCACATAAATTTTTTGTTTTACGAACTCCACAGTAGCATTCGCATAGAACATGCTATAATGCATTTCATGGACCTTCATCACAGAGAGGAATTTCTAGCTGGACGGTCATGAGGTCACATGACCATTCCAGCGGTGGAAAATTGAACGCGTATATAATGATTCTGTGCTACCATGAGACGCAAGTGGATGAAGGATATGAACGCCCTGTTTTTGCTATGTAAATATGACCTGTTCCTTTTCATACGGGTCAAATTGTCTAAGAGATTCAATAAGATTGTGACAGGTACACTGGAGGACGGGCATGAGTCGTTTCCACTAAGTGGGCTTCTCTTGTTCTTTCACAGGAACACTGATCAATCCAGCAGCCATGTTCAGTGTTAAGCAGAGTATACGTGATATCAAAGCGTAGGATCATTTGGGCCTCATTTTACTTATTTGTAAAGAGCACCGAAACAGAAGTGTCAAGCTAGACGGTGTTGAGGAGGCTGGTAAAATATCACAGCCAATCTAAGCTGCCTAAATCTTTCACAACAGTGTTCAAGGACCTCACATGCGGGCAAGCAGAATGAGGAGGTCTGGTATATTACTGGCGGAGACGAGACGACTATATCGATTTCTCGATGTTTATGACATCGAAAAAGATCTACTGGTCCGGGAACAGGGTAGTGCAGAACTCTAAAGCGTTGATTCTTTTGTCAACTTGAGTTAGGCGGTTAACATCGATTAATTCGTTCAAGCAGCAACACAGACTCAATGCCAAAGGCTAAAACGGTAGAGTTGAATATTGGTTTTGACAATCTCCGTACTTTGCATAGGTATCAAACTTTGACGAAGACGAGTTTGAAGCATTTTGCATAGAAATAAAAATGCTCTACAGAGGCGAGTACATATTCTTCTTGTTATTGCACACAATCTCATGTTAAATCCACTCGTTACTAATCTAGCATATCTAGCATTAATCACCACTCATGCATCAATTATGACATTATCCACGCGATTGATCAAGGAGGACACACCTGTAAGTTACATGTCTCCTCTGATTGTTCGACAAATAGGCCAAGTGACATTTCAGCGGAAACAGCTTGTTGTTCTCGCACTTATTCGTACAGAACAATCGTTAACAGCCCCTTCAGACACAAACGTCGCTTGCTCTTCTTCTACTATCCATCCCTCAGTAACTTTTGCATCTATTGATCTGAGAAATTAGCTTATTATACATCGCCGTGCTCTACAGTGCTACGATGCAATATACTTATTTAAGGGTCTGTTAACAACCATATTTTTCATACTTACTACCTAAGGTTCTGGCATGAAACTGGACCATCATTTTACACTTGGACCCACAAATAAAAAACAAGCTGGGTGGAAACAACTTCGAGGGCATCACGGCGCCATCACTTATGGAAGCGCGTAATTCCAGGAGTATCGTGCTCAACGGCAAATGTGAACAATGAAAGGTGTCACAACCAAATATCCTGCTTCACAGTAAATTGGAAATTTTGCTTACTAGTACCGTTGTTGTTCCAAATTCCGCCAGAATAGAACTGTTCTTTCCTTTGTAAAAGGTTTTCTTTCAGTGAAATCCAGAAAATGTCAAAGATTTCAAAAACAAATTATCATGGCCGCTGCAGTGTATATATATTCAGATCATTATTGACTGCGGGAAAGGTGACGTTATTAGCATCGACAGCGAATACAGTGAATTTGACTAACATTTTCACGTTAGCGCTTTAAAGGTGAGTGCGAGAGTTATCATAAGGCGTTTGTCTCCGTGAAGACTCAAACTGATATGCCAACGTGAAATCGCGAGAGATAAAGGCAATAATTATCTAACGCCGAAACTTCAACGTTGCAGAGAAGGTGCAAAAGAATATGAAAGAATCTAGACAGAAAAGCAGCAGTGATAGTCAAAATCGCAAAAGACACGGAGGAAAAAAGGTGAAAGGATTTTCTCGATAGTGTGTGCGAACGCGTGCATTTCTTGAAAGGATACTCGCTGCTTGAGTCTATCTTACAATTCTCAAGTTCCCAGTTTTGCTCGTATACAAGCATTCTTATAGTTTAGCATACAGAATTCAATATTCGATTATAAAAGTAACTGATTAACTAGTAACCGTATGTTTAGCTCTCAGGAAGATTAATATGAAGTAGTTGAGTAGAATTACTAGGGCGAAAACGCCCATTTTGGTGTTGAATTCAATGAAAACAAAGATATACCCACATGTTGTTTT
Organism: Parelaphostrongylus tenuis; assembly: GCA_019055375.1. Taxonomy (NCBI): domain Eukaryota; kingdom Metazoa; phylum Nematoda; class Chromadorea; order Rhabditida; family Metastrongylidae; genus Parelaphostrongylus; species Parelaphostrongylus tenuis. The sequence continues at coordinate 216,412 of JAHQIW010002965.1, forward strand.
CGAAAAGATCCACGTCCACTCCATCGTATCGAAGACGGGAAAACATCTTTCAGCTGAAGGAGAGCAACATATGATTCCAAATAATGGCTCTCACAGAACCCCGGTATAAGAAATAAGAATTATATCACTGACTGTCCTCTTGTACATAAAGCTTTGCGAGGTTGGCATCTTTCTCAAAACAGTGGGTAACGTTTCGCCGATTTTTTCTTCCTCAGAGCCGCTAAACAACTCATACAGAAGTGGCCAAAGTGTCTTGATGCACACTTCGAAAAGCAAGTCTGCGACTTTTTGACATTTACAGTGATATTCTTCATAGTGTGTAGCAACATATTGGTGACCTTTCTCATACACGTTGTTTGGCGGCTCTGAGAATGACGAAATTGCTTTAACGTTAGCTATCGTTTTTGCCCAAGAAATCAGTCTCGCACAAGCTTTTTGCAACAAAGGTATTTTGTGAGACATAATGTAAAAAAGCATTTCAACAGTTTGCATAAGAATGCATGAAACCTGTTTGGATTCCGCTCATGCCATGAGGCGAGAAGATAACTGTGGCTCAAAATAGCTTGACCTCTCGCTTGTCTTTTTGACTTCTGTGGAAAGCATCCGCTTGCTGTGATCATAGACTTTCTCATGTGCGTTTTACTCGATATGATGCCTTTGATGCAACGGTTACAGACTTTGAAATAAGCACATGGTTTTACAAACTTTGCGATAAGCAAATGGTTGTAGGTGTGCACGCAAAGTCGATCAACTCCTCCTTCATTGCACCAGTGGTCGCAAGATTGTAACAGACTTATTTGGTAGGATAAAACAAACAGTCATCATGCATCAGCTAGCCCTTGTAAAATTAGGCTAATTGAGTATTATGAAATCTGCTTTATTTAGTAGACCTAAAGCGACAATTTGATCTTAATGGAGTGATTAAATCCAAGGGCTTTACTCATTGATTGCGCAAGAGAAAGCGTCCAAATCAGCGCCGAAATCCCTTCATGCTATTGTAATGTATGCCGAGTCGCCTAGTTTCAATTACTGCGGGACGAATACGGATAAAATAACAAAACGTTTCTGTTATATGGAGACAGATGGAGGACAAAGGCTTTAAATTGCCCTTATAGTAATAATTGAAAAGCTTAAATCTCTGGCTACTGCATTACGTAACCATTTTTTTAAAAAGGCATTTTATAACCCTGAAAGATAAAAAAAACATTTTTGCTTCACAAACTCACATTCTTCGCAGGACAGAGCTCTTTCCTAAACTTATAAATAACCATTCGATAGCTTAAATTGCGAAGATTCTAACACTTTGATTATTTTCTCGAAATACCGTTTAATTGCAATGTATCACGAAAAATAGGATTGTATTCTACACACGAAGCAGTTGTTTCTCAGCTAGAGTGTGGGCTGGGAACAGCAAGAGAGGTGAGGTGGGTGGCTGTCTATTCCATACGGTGATTGATCGATCGCGTTGACGAGTTACACATGTGGAATGCAACTTTTGTTATTTGATGCAAGATTTTTTCTCCGCTTTGAAAGAAACTCCGTAAGTAACGTATGACCTCAATACTAGAAGATTTTATGTACAAGATCATATACTATTCGCGCTTCCAACAAAGCATGAGTGGAAACGCGCGGCCGGTGAAAAAGATTATTTTATCTCAAATGCTACGGCATTATAAGAAGATCTTTTAAAAAAAGGATTATTTAGCATATTAGCCAAAAATTTAAGCTTTCGAATGGTTTCTAACACTCTTATGAAAAACTTTTGCCCAGCGAAAAGGGCCGTTTTTTCATTTGTTGCCAGATAACGGGAAAGAACGGAAGCAACTTTTTATACTACTGGGCGAATGCGAGATTGGAATGACACACATTTTCTTGGCTATCTTTTGAGCGAAGCCGAACGTAGAAGATAATTGACATCTGATCGTTTTCGCGATGAGTGTGTTCGTTGTCGTATAGATTCGAATCTGTGACAAAGAGCTCCGCTTGAATAAAGGAGCCCTCTCTTTGTGCTTCACTCCATATGATCAGATTTTATCTTTAATGCAATCTGTGGAAGTCGATCATTTATTTACTAACACACAAAGCTATGCTACTCAATGTGCATATACACGACCGACTACAGCAAAATTAACTGTTGTCAAAAGCGCATCAAGTTGTACGGGCGACGGATCAACTTCTCTCCTGTAGAAAGGAACACTGCCGAGTAATTCTCTTTATTTTAGCGCTTCTTCACCTCGCTGAATTTGATTCGTTACAGCGACGATCACTCAGGTTGTGTGGATAACAACCTGTAGACCTCCGACTCAAGTCGATTTAGCTCCGATGAGCAGAAAGACGTTGAAACACCATGTGAAGAAGTATTTTTAACTCCACTTTCTTATTAGGTCAATATGTAGGAAAAATACTGATTATTGTTGCCGAGGTGTCATGAAAGTCAGTTATCAATAATAAACAAGAAAAATATCAAAACTTGCTCGAAAAATGTGGTGCGGTTTTCAAGAAACCGAGCATCCAGCAGATCAAAACGATATAAGTGGCCTTTTCCACAGTTAGTAGAATGGAAGCCCGCCGAGGCATAGATCGATATTTACTTCTATGTTTATTCTGATTATCATAGTGATATACGCTTAAGAAGTTTCAGTTGTAAAAAGTTTGAAAAATAAACAGCAATAATTATTTAAATCAGAACAGTGTTGACTACGTAGTTAGCTCTGCAGCTTATTCGAAACCGACTCTTAAGTAGCGCCAATGAGGTGCCGTTGTATCTTTTCTCAAATTATGAGATTATCAATAAGATCTTAAAAAACTCAAAATCATGATTAGATCCTGTGTTTGGCAATTGAATACAAAGATTACAAAATGGCTATTTAAGAAAACAAATTGTCGTAATAAACTTTTTGTTTGAAATTAGTAGTTGAGTTCTTTTATTCACAGAAAAGTATAAAAATCAATGAATTCTTATGCGAATACTATGAGATGAAATGGGATTTTACGCTGTCTTCAAAATTTGCTTCCTCCGCGCCATGCTACTTTGGTCATGACAAAAGGTTCCTCAAATGTTAATCTATTACAGTCGTCAGTGCCTTTATTGATCCAATAGACTTATCAGCTGTAAGAACTTCTTAACACTTTTGTGCTAATATGCTGAAGAAACTAAGTTAATGCAGTGGTCACAAGTTCTACAGAAAAGCTCTATGTAATACGATTGGTTACAACTATCCGCAAAAAATCTTTGTTTCAACTATTCTTCTTTGAGGGCTCCCCTAAAAAAATTTATCTGACAGCACATTTTAAGCCTTTCATGAGGTCTGTTATGGCACTTATACAAGGCTAGACGAACGTTTCAGCCTTTTGGCCTCATCAGTATCACGATGCTTTTTGGTTTAGTTAGTTCCTTGTAAGGGAATATGGCACCTAAATATAAAGGAATCGAATCCAAAACATTTACATTGTCTGAAAAGCGATGGAATCGACTGGAAAACACTGCAAGATCGATGATCTTAACAGTTTACAGACGGTATAGATAATTAGGGATTCCTTTATATGTAGAATGTTTATATCCCTACATGGAACTCACTGAATGGAAAAGCACTGTGCTACCAGTGAGACCACATGATCGAAATCTACGTCTAGCTCTATAGAAGTGATATAACAGATCTGACGAAAGGCTTCGAATGTGCTATCACAATTTATTTCTGAAAAATTTTCAGCAATGTTAAGCTCTGGAGTCTCACAATAATGCCACAGGTGCAGCCCAGATTGTGAAGACAAGCAGGGAACCCATATTGGCGACGCTGTGGGAGAAGCACAACAGGCCAAACGAATTCCGCAATGCCGGATTGTATCGCACTGTCAGTATAGCACTGGCGTTTGAAACCAAACCAAACACTCCTACCTGAATGTCACACATTTTCTTCTGTTTCTTTTGTAAATCAAGCTACGCAGTCTAATCTCTGGCTATAGAGTAAACAGCCAACGCTGTTCTGTCTTTTGCAGACTAGCAGAGTACTACTACTCTACGCAGCAATTGTTGCAAGCATTTACCTCTTCATTAAGCATTAACCGATATGGACACTGACAGAGTTGCATAGAAATAGAGCACATGTCCAATTTAATGATGGTAGTAAAATTCAATAGAGTAAAGCGTTGCACAAGTTGAACTTATGTATTAGGCACTTTCATTCTCCAAAAGGCTTAGTTTCAAAGAAGGACAGCTTAAGAGCTCATCAAAACCATGATCACCGATACCATAATGTTCTCGTTGTGAACATGTAAAGGAGCCGCCGAGAGGTTTGCCATCCGGAAGCCGTACCGATATCCTACTAATAACAACCAATATTTACATAATTGGAAAGCATTCCCAAATAAAAGAGTGTAATTGTAAGCAGCATTCTCAAATTCATATCCACTTGTTCGAAAACGGTTACAAAATTTTTGTTTTTAGTTGCTGATTCTGCTGCACAACCCTCCTAGTGTATATATCTTTTACGAAATATGCAACATAAACATTAGCCTTAAATACTATAGTTTTCTACGTAGTAATTTCAAAATTACTCTGGTGAGTAGCTCTCTAGTAATTTCAACGTTTTTTCAAATGAGAAAGGTTAACCCCGAGGTTGATTCCAAAATATCGAATTGATGTTACAGGTATTATAATAGCAATTAGTTAAATTAAAGCAAACTTTTCATTATTTCCTAAATTTCTTCACATGTAATAAGTGCACGCACCAAAACATAGAAGTGTGTAAAAAATATGAAGGATCAATATCAAGAACCCTACAACGGTGAAAAATACCTTATACCTGCTAGAATCGCTTGCGTCTCTAATCACACTGCGCGTAGGGATCTTATATTCCGCTCTTTGCTATTTAATAAAAAAATTTCTCCACCATTCCAAAAAATGTATAGGCTCCAAATATACCTGATTAGTGTTTATGAGCCATGACTATGATCTGTTATGGGCATATATTCAGTGCAATACACGTGTTTCGGTCTAGAAGCCTCTAGGCCTGAGGGCTTTTTTGAGTGGGCTAGGCCGAAACACGTAAATTGCGCTGTATAAGGACCCCAGAACAAATCGTATGCACGACTCAGAAATGATTGTCAGGCCTATTGAAGTTTTAGCATGGTCTCAGGGAAACACTCGAAACGAACGGTTCCAAGTACATATGAAAAATTGTAGAGTATATGCAAAACTTTGACCGTCGGGCGGAATTCGAACCCGTATTTCATTCTTTGCGAAAACGCGCGCTAGCCATTGTACTATCGACGTTTCTGTTCTGCCTTCACTCTTTCTGCGACTCAAGGCATCGATCTGTCAGCAACCAGCCGTCAATGGTTTGGCCCGGCAAGTCGATATCGCCATTGAACCTAGTCACCTGACAGATGTTGGACATACGTATAATTAACTAGAACTTGTTTTATTCATGTGCCTTTAGCGGTGGTATCCTGTCAAGAATATATATATATATATATATATATATATATATATATAATCTTGACTGTTATGCAAACTTTTTTTTGGTTTTCTGACATTCGGGCACCACAATTTTTCTACGCACTTATGTGTCCTTAGAGCAAACATTAACGCATATGTGCGAAGAAGACTTCAAGGGTGGACGCAATCTTATTTTGTTGCTATAGTACAATAAAAAGTCCTTCAAAGAAAACAAGCTTACTGTCATATTTGTCGTTTTTCAAGCTATCATATGTCTGCTGAGAGTCTAATAACATCCATCGCCAGATCCTAGCTGAGCAAAGAATTCTCGCCAAAGATGAAGCGTAACTTTCTGTTGACTACTACAGCGCACTATGAAGAACTTATACTGATATCGCCGTTTTTCGAGCTATCGAATGATCTACAAAGGTATAATGAAGAAGTTTGTGCTCCGCGAAAAGCGTCTATGGAGCCCGTGTATCAAGCATGATACATGCGGCCTTGAAAGGTTTAAACGTTATTACTATGACATGATTGATGAATAACAATTTTATGTCCATACTTTTACAGCGCCCGCTCCTCAGTCACGGTTTTCACCACTGCAGTTCTACAATTTTTATGAAATTTGTGAATATAAACTTGTCAAACGAAAGCGAAGGTTTTGGATTCTGAAAGGCAATATGAGTTTTTCTTAATCCTTTGTAATCCTGCTAGAACTTCAGTAAGAAAAGACCAAGAGGAACATTCTCAATGAGATGTTAACCGCTGCTCTCAATGCATAAAAGAAGTATTAGGTAGAAAACCGAGTTCTGCCATATTTTTTGTTGTTTTTATTTGATTACGATAGATTTATTTCGTGGTCTTTTTCAGCTGACAAGTGTTACTTAGCTTACAAGCGTCATATTGGACGAAGCACCGCGCCAGGTACACATAGAGCACAGAAGCATGACGGAGTAGACTTTGACATAGAATTCAACCTCCTTGCGCAGGAACAACAAACTTCAACGCGAAAGATTTTGAGAGCGTTTTGGATTAACGCGGCCAATCCAATCATAAACTGCAGGGAGGAATGCTTAGTTATCACTCGTGGTATCAGTCAATACATAAGGCTGTTGTTTTGATGGTTAGGGTGCATTATGAGCCATGTAATCTTCTTCTCGTGATCTCCACTTGAATCATTCAGTGGAACACATATAAACAGCGATGGATATGTTGAGAGTTGATTTTGTGCTTGATGCGATTAAAATTTAGGTGTGGTGAATTTTTCTGAAGATCACGGCATTTTTTTTTCTGAAGAAGTAATGGAGGTGACCGGCAGATTAGCTTGTAGACAACTTGAGCTTTCCTGGCTCTGAAGAAGGCGAACTGTCGAAACGTCAGCTGTTGAATGAAGAATATTATAACACCTTGTGTCTGGCTCAAGGAGAAGGTTAAGAACTTCTGAAGCATACCGAGTTTGATAGATAGTCGGTCATGGGAATTTTGTGACTGTATGAAACTTTCACTTGGAATGAACGCTTCAAAACTTAAGTCAACAATGTCGCTTGAACGTTGCACTTGAATCATTCCGCCAACGAAACGGCACAAATCTGCATAGAGCACCTAACCACAAGGCGGTTGATCTACGAACTATACAGAGATTGTTCAAAAAAGTTTCGTTAAGACGACACCATCATGTCAAAATCGGCTGCGACAGCTTTATCGAAGCGGCGTCAAGAGAACGCTCGCCCACATATTGCGCACCTGATACAGCAAACGATTGAGGTGGAAACGTTTGATTCATTCAACGTATAGCTCAGATGCTACTCTAAGTGATTGTTATCTTTTTAGGTTTCTGTGACATTTTTTGGCAGCAAAACGCTTTGCTAAGGTTGATAATGTGATACAGCACCTGCATTCAATCTGAAATGAGAAAAATTTATACAGCTGTAAAGAACAAATTGGCTTACATATTTAGAATCTCGAGATCACGAGCTTTCGAATGACATAATAGCGATGAGAAAGCCAGAAAAATGACTTTATTGTGGATAAATAAAAATATTGAAAAAATACTCCAGGACTTATTGTCCAACCTAACAGGTATGAATCGAATTGATCTGAAGGGATTATTGAGTCGCCCTAAACTTCAGGATTCAGTGGCGGTGGCATTTTATCGTTCTACAGTAGCTCATAGTGGCAGGATAAAAAATTTTTCGCATGCTAGTTTTATTCTAAGTTGAAGTATTGGCAAAGTAGCAAAAGAGGAGACACTTTCAAGAAACTTGTACAGTGTGCTGTAACATACATAGTCAAATTTGAATGCACTGCTACTATTTTTCTTAAGTGTCGTTTTAGTTCATGACATTATGCGCATCCAAACATCGTTGTAAAACGAACCCATATATTTTATATAGCCCTCATTTTTCCAAGTGAGTGAGATCTAACTAGGAGCCAATTTTTTGTCAAACCTGACAAGATGGATCAACGTCTAGTTTAGAGAACACACAGGAACGGTTGGTGAATTCATTGCCAGAAACGGCAAAGTAGACGCTTTTAAGTGAGAAGTTCAATATATTCGCGCTCTATACTAACAATCATCACTCTAATGACTTGAGGAATGTACTAGCCGCCGAATAAGTCATACTATCTTTATCAACACTTTTTAGAAAACACTTTGACCCTAAAATTTGTTTTTCAAAGATAGTGAGCTATGGTAGGTCCAGCATTCGTAAAGATTTTCACCAGTCGTTTACAATACACCCAGGTGGTGGATAGAGGAATAAACGCGAAACAAAAGCGACCGTGTGCTTCCCAGAGATGCAGGTGCATTCAGGGGTGAGTTCCCTGCTTTTGCAGTGCCGACTTGACAAAAACTGTATTTCTACTAGTCAAGTCGGCCAAAAGTCTGCAATCAAGCGGCTGGGAAGTACATGGGAGGCGGTTAGGAGTCGCCTCCAACAAACAAGTTCCTCCCGCTCCTCCGATGGAGACTTGCAAGCTTCTCCTGAGTATCCAGCCCCCACGTTTAAAGCCTGGCGAGCTATACGCTGTCTATCGAAATGCCAGAAGCAGTAACTAACATGGGACTCAATCCGCTGATCCCGAAAGAGCCCCTGGTATGGCAGCGCCAGGTAGAACGAGTACGGACAAGCTGCTGAAATCTCAGGGCCAAACTAGACTGCCTGAATCGAAACGGACCAAAATGACGATCTGTACCTAAAATGCAATGCAAGAAATCCTGCGCACGAATCCGCTGTAGAAGATCTATTGATTCAAGCAAGAAGGATAAGGTACGACATCATTGGCTTTGCTGAGACGAGAAGACGCCATGCATTTCACGCTGTTTATGACATCGGAGGAGAACTGTTCCTTGGAACATGCGATAGCAGAAGTGTCGGTGGCGTTGGCGTCCTCGTCAAATCGAATTTGACGGTGAACATCAATTCATTTAGAACTAACACGCATTGAGCGGCTACAGTTGAAACGATGTGGTTCTATGCCGGCTTTGCCCATCATCGTTGCTTACGCACCAACATCAAGCTATGACGAAGACGAAGTTGAAGCGTTCTATATGGAACTCGAAAAATTCATCAGAGAAGATCATATATTCATCAGGGTCATTACTGGAGATTTTAATGCAAAAACTGGACCTAGAAGAAGGTCTGAAGAGCGTTACATTGGGACCCACGGATTAGAGTGAAATGAACAGGGTGAGAGGCTATCTGAGTTTATCATGACGACCCAACCCATCAATAGTAACTCACAATTCCGAAAGCCGCACCCTCAGTGATGGACGTGGGAGTCTCCCAATGGAGAGTACCATAACGAAATAGACCACATCTTAGTGAATCGATGGTTTTGCCTGACCGATGTCGCTGTTGTTCCTATGTTCTCCACGGGAACACACCATCTCCTCCTTCGCGCAACGTTCCGATTTTCGAGGAAAGGAGAGAAAGCCGCAAATTCAAACAACGAAGTCCCAGAACTACCATAAACTGGGATGTATTTGAATCATTAGTCGACTCCAAGGAGGATACCGTTGTCGACAACATCGACGAAGAATACGATCGGCTCATTGAATATCTTCACTTTAGCGCTATGAAAGCCGAGAGCCCTAAGGTCACGAAGAGACGCTTGTTCCCGAAGACACTCTAGCTGATACGTCAATGTGGAATCGCTACAAGCAACCGAAACCTTACGTCCGACCTTGCGAAGCGCTGCAGAGAAGTGATAAGAGAAGACCTCAAGGAGAGTCGAGCAGCAGTTATGGCATAAGCTGCAGAAGATGAGAAGAGCATTGGCAAAGCCCAACGAGTCTTCGCCATTCATAAGACCATGATAATCGCACTCCGATGCCCTGACGGTACACTTACACCTTCCAGAAGGACTATGAAGAAAATCATCCACCAGTACTACTCGGATCCCTTTGCTAGCCAAGTCCTCTTACCGCCATATAAATTGAAAGAGAATGAACATGTCGTTCCACCGGTCCTTCCTCCTGAAATACGGCAATCTATATCGTCGTTGAAGAACAGAACAACGCCCGGTCCAGACAGGATTAGACCATGAGCACCTGACGAACCTACCGCCAGTTCTCATCAACACCCTGGCTCGGCTCTTCACTTGCTACCTGTCAGAATGCAAGGTCCTCATTCAGTGGAAAACCAGCGAGACCGCATTACTGTTCATGAAGGGAGACCTTCACGACATAAGCAATTATCGCCCAATTCGCCTGCTGTCCTTTGTCTACAAACTCTTCACTCGAGTCATCCTGAACAGGATTGACAGAACACTGGACGAAGGACAACCATGCGAACAAGCAGGGTTCCGAAAAGGATTTAGCACCATAGACCACATCCACACGGTCACAAGACTCATTGAAGTTTCGCGAAAGTACAAACAACCACTTTGTATGGCTTCCGTCGATCTGAAAAAAGCTTTTGATTCAGTGCAAAAAAAGCGGTTGTAGAGGGCCTGGATAACCAGGGCGTCCTTACTCCGTACATAATCATCCTCTGTGAGCTTTATAAAGATTTCGCGACCAAAATATCTCCATTCCGCAAGAATATCACCATCGACGTTAGAAGTGGGTTTGACAAGGCGATACGATTTCGCCAAAATTATTCACTGCCACCCTCCAAAATGTCATGCAAACTTTAGAATGGGACGATGTAGGGTTGAAAATTGGCGGCAGGCTATTAGACTGTTTCCACTTTGCTTATGATATCGTCCTCATAACACCGAGCATCAGCCAAGCGGAACAGATGTTGACCGATTTTGACAACGCCTGTGTAAAGATTGGTCTTCAACTAAATCAAACAAAAACGATGTTCATGAGGAACAGATGGGTTTCGAATGCTCCATTCACGCTTAGCAGAACGAAACTCTCCGATTGCTCTAGTTACGTCTATCTAGGTCGTAAAATCAACATGACGAATGACCTAGCTCCAGTGTTGAGAAGGAGGAAATGAGCTGCTTGGGGAACGTTTAAGAGCATCGAAAATGTAGTGTAGAGGACAAAAAACATCCGACTCCGTGCCCACCTTTTCGATTCGACGATTATCACTGCCCTAACGCATGCAACAGAAACCTGGTCGCTACTTAAGCAGGATGAACGATCACTTGGCGTTATTGAACGTGCAGTCGGAAGGTCGATGCTAAGAGTATCCCGTATCTCGCAAATGAGAGAAAGGATCAGAAGTTCCGACCTACGTCAGTGATCAAAAATCAGAGACGCCGTTCTGCACGCCAGGATATTGAAAATAAGGTGGGCCGGACACTTGATGCGCTTCAGCGACAACCGATGGACGAAAGTCGTTACCGCCTGGATTTCCCGGGACGCCAAGCGCTCTATAGGAAGACCACTGCCGCGTTGGTCCGATTTTTTCACGAAAGCGATAGAAGAAAGATATGATGCTCAGCGAAATTCCTACAGCGAGGAGGACCCAGTGGGCTGCTCTTGCAAGCGATAGGGAAAAATGGAAGAGTTGTTGGTACCCGTTCGAGTCACCCGACGATCAACGGGGCGACAGCTGATACAGACGATATATATATATATATATATATATTTGTAAATATGTATATATATAGTATGTATACATATATATACATATATATATATCTTTTATTTTCTATCTAAATCTCTTACGTTTCAACGAGAAAACTACATCGCTGAATGATAACGATAATAAGAATAATAGTGATAATGGTTATACTTTCATGATGTTTTGACTGTGATATTGATAATGGTTGTGAAAGTGATAATGATATGGCAATGATTGTGTTAGTTATAGTAATTTCGATAATGGTAATGATAATGGCTACAGTAATGACTTTGATGATTGTCATAAGTATAATGATAATTCATATACCTAAGAGAAAAGAAGAATGAGGTAAAAATATTAGAAATTTTGAGCATTAGTTACAGTGATAATGATAATAATTGTGATATTGATGACGATAATCATTGTCTTAGAACTGCTCATTGTTAACAAACAAGCCTTGCTTTGTAACTGTTTTCGCATAGCCTTGTCATTTTCTTTGACCTTAAGTCTCTGACAGCTTCTCAGGAACTGGTTGTCCATGCTCGGGGCATACTCTGCTCTGCCATGGTTCTCACTCTCATTTCTCTCACGGTCTCAATCATCTTCTGTAACGGCGACGTCTTGTGTCGTGAGAATGAAGGAGTTCGTGGGAGCAGGCGTGACGGCATTCTCGCACAGAGGCGTGGTTGGTGCCCTCTAGGACTGCCGCGCAAGCGACGGCGACTGGCCCTCAAAGAGACAATGGTATGGCGATCTCGCGGACGAGATGAGAAGGTTGGCAACGAACAAGCGTCATCTTGGAAGGACCTGCAAGTGTTGCGGCCGTTTCCACGTCATCCGGCGGCAGGATTTCGATGATGTCCTAGTTGTCATCCATCATCTCTAGTTGGCAGTCGTGTGCCAGTATCCTCATGGACATTAATAAATTGCTCACCGTCATCATGCATTGAATGTTGCTAATAGACATCATTTAAGCCTCTTGGCGTTATGTACTAAGTATTGCTCATGGTTATCACCGAATCTCGTGGTCATGCTTTTTGTTTTCGCAAGTTGTATGTTTTGTGCTTCGAAGTGCGGTTGAAACCTTCAATGTGGTTCACGGCCAGGAAGGGGTTGAGGGCCTCACTGAAGGAGATCGAGCTGCGAAAATCCGCGATTCCGGTGGCTCCATGAAATCAAATTTCCGCCTTGGTAGATTAAGTGATCATTTGTATGTTACTGGCACAGATCTGCACAAAATAATCCCTTTTGAAAGCCGTAATTCATCTGGAGGGTTCCGTGACCGAGTGGTTGTGACGCTCGTCGCTGTGCGAGTGGAGCCGAGAGGACTTTGTTTACTGAAATATTATAAAACACACTTATAACTAATAATGTAGAGCGCTGTGCAGTAACATTTGCGTCAGCCGGGATTCGAACCCAGATTTCACTCTTTCTGGGAGCGTGTGCTGATCCTTTGCACCACCGATGCTCGTTTTGCACAGCACATTTATATATAACACTTTTACACTTATAACTGTCAGAAGTCAAATGGCCTTTCGTTGTGCTTGAGTTGGCCACGTGATTGAGCTCATTTTGGCAAATCGACCTCTTCCTGTGAATTGGCAATGAAGTATGTTCTATAGATCTTGTCTGAAATCTCCATCATTAGCTCCAACTAGGTATTACCAAAATCATAAACTCCCCCCTCCCCTAAATAAATCAATTAAAGCGGCCGGAAGTTCTGCACTGGCTTCCGCTTGGTAATAGTCTCGGCCACTACTTCGCTGTCTATGTTGCCTGTAATCTTCCTATATATCTTATTGCCGATGTTGTGGCATTATTTTGAAGATAAATGATAATCAAAGTATGATGAATTCGATACATAAACGTCTATAAAAGTCCCACGTGGCCAAATCGACGCAAGCAATAAACGATCTCCAATAAACTTCTTTGCTACAGTCGATGCCTGAGCAGCTTATTCCCAAGCACGAAAAGCACGCGAACGTGTAGAGGAAATTTCATGCATTAGAGTAACAAATTCCACCTAGACCACTTATCAAAGCGAAGGCTATTCTAAATTCAACAAGAGAAGTCGTACCTCATATGTGAATTATACCTTCATGGTCCATCGATTGATCTTATCAATCCACACGGCGCATGTGGAAGTTGCAATTTGATATTTACAACATAATTTTCTTCCAAATACTACATCGCTTTGAAAAGACCTTTTGAGAAAGAAGTACATTTCTAAATTTTTCTCGATTAGGCCTTCAAGTAACTTTTCGCAGTCTGGTGGAAAATCTGTGACCAACGGAAAACTTTTTCTCAAAATCTCTGCATCATGACGTAAATGATCCGGCCAGGCATTAAAACTTTTTGAAATGCTACTCTCAGACCCTATCCTCATCAAAGGGTAGGATATTCAACGACAGCACCTTCCTTTGAGCGCTCACCTATTATCTCTCATCTTCCAAACTATGTTGTTCTTCATTGATGGAGTCACAACCCTACAGTGAGCATCTGTGACGAGTACGTTGTTTTGTATGCTGGTATGAGCTTCGTCAACTACCTCTCATCGTCACTGTATGTTAGAAAGCGATTGAGCGATATTTCCCATACTTACCGTATGCAGACTTGGCAAAATCTCTCAGTTGGAATACTGGTAAAGGCTTGCTCTTCTCAAAACTTCTACTATTAATAGATTTACAGTATTATATCTTTATTTCGAGTGTTTTATTAAGACAACGCTCAAATTTCTACAGATCTCTTTATTATTATTTGAGCCAGCATGTCATGTGGTCTGGTAAGGGCTCTTGTACAGCCCGATACACGTGTCTCGACCTTACAGTCTCGCCAGTCGGGCAGACCGTCGTGTTTTAATCTTTTTAGCCGATCCTCGCGAGATTCCTACTCTTCCTATAGAGAGGTATAGAAGTTGAACGCTTTACACTGTAAGTCATGTGGAATTATCATTGAACTTACAGTGTTGTACACTCGATTCCTCTTTGGCTGGTATTTTTATGATATTATGCCTTTAAAAGGTATAGAAGAAAAATGAGCAGAAAGACCCACTGGACTACTCTTGCACGCGATTGAAAAAAATGGAAGTGTTGTTGGCACCCCCTCGGGTCACTCGACGATCGAGGGGACGGCAGGTGATAGCTTTATTTCGGATCTTTTATTAAGATAATAGATCTTTACATCATTATTTGAGCCAACATGTCATGCTGTCTGATAATGGGCTGTGTCGGGCTGGGCAAGAGCCCATTACCAGACCACATGACATGTTGGCTCAAATATTAATGAAGAGAATTGCAATAGTTGCAAAGTTTCAACCCTTCCTGCTTAGAGCCTTCTGTATAAGTGGAGGAAGATATCACCGGAAGCAGTTGAGCGGATCAGGAGGTTTGCACGGATTCTGGTTTACTATTAGCGACCAGAAAACGTGTGCACATGGTCATATTGAATTGATTTGTATAAGTGGGTAGTGAACGATGTAAAAGAAATTTTGGTGACGTTGCTCTGGAACTTAACAATGTATTTTGAGCCTTTCGTGAGGTCTGTTATGGGCGCTTGCAGTATAAGACACGTGTTCGGCTTATAGCCTCGCCAGTTGCGCAGTGCCTCTGCGATCAGTCAGGTCTTCAGGGATTTAACTCTATATAGAAGAATCGATGAACTTTTCACAGTCAACGTACAATGGAACAATCACCGTGGCGTTCTTTTAGAGTTATTGATCGTCGATTGCATGGCGTATGGCTGTTATGAGGTCATATGTGAGAATGCAACGGTGATTGTGTCGCCGTACGTTGAGTATAGAAAGTTCGTCGTCGAATCTTCTATTGAGGAGTAGACCCTCAAGGAACTGACTGAACAAGAGGCACTGTGTACCTGACGAGGCTGTAAGGCCTAAACACGTGTCTAGCACTGTATATGTGCTTTTAACAGACCTTTAAGGAAGGCTCAAAATGCATTGTCGGATTAAAAAGAATACGTAGAGCACTTAAATTGGTGCCTATGCATAATGTTAAGAGAGGATAAAATAACAGCATAAAGTTAATACCTGTAGAACGATATCACAGTCTTTCTATAATTATATATAGGCCAACTAGTGTAGTGCACTATTAATATCGAGTTTGCTTAAAGTTACTGATAAGGCCGCACGCATGCAATATGTAGTATAATATTTGACATAGAGAACATTGTTTTGTAATTGTGTCTTCGCCTTGTTCCAATTGCAAGTCTTCTTACTGGAACCTCTTCTACCGTAGGCCTCCATTTACTGCATTTGAGTTTCTTTAGTGACAATGATTCTCCTTATTTTATTAATGATTAAGACATAATGATAATAATCCGCTCCATCTGCACGTTGATCATGTCGATCGCCGTGTGAAACTTAACGCGGCACCTCTTCCTATCATCGACGGTGCCAAAGGAGTTGAAGAACCATTGAAATAAGCGTAGCAATCAGAGGACAAAGTTTCCCAACTGGTAGTCGAACCCATATGTAACGACGATAATTTTTTGTTTGTATATCTTTGAAATTTTGTTTCTTCCATGGTAAGATATTGGTTTAACACTGTAATCAAGTCGATTATTCCATTCAGCTTCACATTCTGAATTCCCCAATTGGTGCCAGACCTCTCTGAGTGGGTCAGTATGCAAATCAAACATTCATCAGATCACGTCTGTTGGAGCATGATAAAATCCAAATTATAGAGTATCCTTCAAGATATATCAAAAGCCAAAAGCACTGTCTTTTTCTTTTCACAATATTCAGTTCGAAGCAAATTTGTTTCCATTGGTGGTCGGAAACCTTAAGAGCAAATATCACCGAATGATAAGATCGTCAATGTGTGCGTTCACATCTGCGCTGCTGTACCCACTGAGATAATTCCCACGTCCGATTGTCCGTTAATTGGTGGAGTATATTTACCTCTTGAACTACCTGAAAAAACGACCCTGGCTTTATGAACGAAAATTTTTGTAGTTTAGGAATTCTTGTTACCTGGCAACAGGAGCGGCAGGACGACATGCCATGATACTTTTTGCAGATGGCGTTTTCTTACCGAGATGAGAGGAACGAAAGTGGAAAAGAGTGATGACGAGGCTGTAAACGACATAGCTCGGTTCGAAATCCAAATCAACGAGACCATAATTTCTTATCATTTTTCAGCAAACAAAGTATCATTCATAAAGATTTCCATACAGACGAGAATATCTTCTTTTACCCCACTCAGGCAAAAATGCTATCACGCCTTCATCGAAAGCTACTGTGATTTCATTTACTTATTGCATAATTTTCCTATGAACGAAAGCTTGTGTGGTTCAGTGCACTAAGGGGCCTCTTAACAATGTCGTGATGTTGCCCACCATTCTGCATTATTGGGTATATTGTAAGATCATACCACTGCGAGAGGCGATGAAATAAAATGAATTCTGATTGATTATCATTACCCAATACCTGTCAGCATAAGTGGGCCAAGTCGATTGCGACCATCCACGCCGAACAGAACGTTGATGGTTTGCTGTTGAAAGATAACGCGTTGTAGCTTAGAAAGAAAGGTGTCAAAACGGGTGTCGGTAGTGTAACGGTTCAGCACGTGGCCCCGCACAAGATGAAATACGGGTTCGAATCCCACCTGACGCGAATGTTTTCGCAAACCACTCTACATCATTCGGTATATTGGAATCCTAAATGTCGTGATCGTTGGCTCCATCACACATCCAGCGCTCACCAATTCGCTCATCCCTTAAGGAATCGCCAATTCGAAGCCAAATTTTCTTAAAAGAGTAGGAGGACTGACCTCATACATCGCTAGAGCACTTCTAAGGTTTTGTATAGACCTCAAATGTTTTTATTCGACTGTTACTATGTCCAGTGAAATCAAATGCAGGGTGCTCGAGAACTCCGCCCTTCTATTTTTGGGCAACTACAACCAATAAGATGCCAATTTTAGCGTCGGAAATAGACTTGAAAACGATCTCCATAAAAGTGATGAAATGACTCGAAAAGATTTAATGCACTCTGCGTGGTGACTTGGAGGACCAGAAGCACATAATGAAAACTCAGTGATTGATAGTTTATATTGCTGTTTCCACTTATGTTCACGTTCAAACTTCTGCACCTTTCTCTTTGCAATAAACACCGATAGTTCTTAACCATGCGGTAACTGAAGACTATTGTAATATATCACTTACCCATCAAGTGCATGACTTAGCTCCCATAGAAATGCGCCAGCAAAGAAGAGAGTCCAATGATTTTTGAAAAGCGGACGGATACAATGGGTGCTAACGTGTTCAAAAATAAATAGTGCGTTTTCGCTTAGTGCCTGGAACGAATATGTAAGATAAATGAATTTCATCTGAAAAAACCTAAGGAAACTCAAATTATCTGACTCAGTCTATGGATAATTGGCTGCTTTACCTGTTTGAAGAAGCGAATTTCAATTTTTTGTCTCCTTCGTTGAGCGGCATCTCTGTGGATACCACTGGATTTGTGAAGCTGCATACTCTTAAGCCACAGATTTTCAAACCCTTGTCAAATAAAGTTCTGCATCACTACTTCACAGTTGCAAAGACGTAAACGAAAAAGTTTATTGTAAACGAAAAAAAATCGAAAAAACTCCATCGTAAACGAAAAATATTCTTTAATGCATTCACGGGCCCTCATCACAAGGAGGGGAATTTGAGCCATTTGGTTTCGAGGTCACATGGCTCGTCTCCTGGTGGTGTCTAGAAAAATCAAACGCGCATTAAAGCGACTATGTGCTTTCATAGGACGCGAAGTTATTCAACGAATGGACCTGCTGTTTCTGACACGCCACCTTTGCACATGCTTTTTCCACGTGTCAAATCGGCTAGAAGCAAGCAGCCAAGATTTGATAGGCACACTGGGAGGCAGTCAAAAATTGTCTCTCATAATCAAGCTCTTCTTCTCCTTTCGCAGGAACACTGACTAATCACCCGCGAATATTCAGCCGACATCCGAGTTCAGTGCTCAGCAAAGTAGTAGGTTTCAAAAAGTAGATACATCTCTGTTGTCATCGAGGAAGCTGGTAAAACCTTATGCTACCATAAGCTGCCTAGATTTTGAAGAACAAAGCTGATCCTTATTATCCTACAGTACTTATCTGTACCTATAACGTTTGTTTTTTGTATATAAATATTCTATAGAGGATTTCATCATGTGGACATGAAGGGTGAGGTAATAGGTCATCGATCTCAGAGTCACGTAAGTCGGAAAAAAAACCACTCGGAAAGTTCACCGAAGATTGCCAGTTATAAAACCGAGATAATTGCACTCCAACGTCCAAGTGGTTTCACTGTCATTCATATCTGTCAAAAAATCAATCCTCTTTATCAACGTCTTTTTACCCTCATACAAGATAAATAAATGGTTCCGTCGGCCCTCACGTCGTTAATTCCACGTGCAATGCTGCGGGTAAAGATTTGAAAGATACCTAGTGCGGACAGGAAAAGATCAGAACAAATCAAGAATTACCACAGTTTTCATGTACACAGCTTTTTAAACGTTATCTTTAGAACGCAGTTCTTATGTTCGAAGAAAATCAATAAGAACCTGTCGTATTTTGGAAACGGACCACCATAACGTCATCGGCAAATGACCTCCAATACGATTATTGTCTGTCGTCCATAAAACCTAACATTAGAATCACCCTAATCACAATCGACAGAACAGTTGAAAAAGGACAGTGGCCACTACATCCACTGGGTAGCAAGATTCGCTGAGGTATCGAGAGATTACAGGGCACCCCTCCGTCTTACTTTTCGATTCAAGGACGGATGAGAGAAAAGCAATGACGTAGTGGACATTAAGGATGTCGTTAGTAAGTGCCGTAAGATGCAACCACAAAAACGATGACATATAAGCAAAACGGAAGTAGTGGACTCGGAAACTCTGCCACCTTTTGCGATAAAGCGCGCGTCCACGGTTTGGGGATCCAAACATTGCCGAAGAAAAGCGCAGAAAGAGAGCGAGAGAGAGGGGGAGAAAGAGAGAAAGAGAGAGGAGAGAGCTTCTTGATAGTGTAGTGGGAACGAGCACGTCCTCTCGAAAGGTAGTCGCTTTCCGAATACATCACACATTACATCATCGGTTTGAAGTTGTTGCTAGTATCCCAGAATTCTTGTGGTTTCAACAAAGTTCAATAATGGTAATAAAAATTAATTGATATACTTACTAACCGTGTGTTTTAACTCTGAGGCAGATTAAGGTGATGCAGGTCGAGTAGAGAAATTAGGACAGAATGCCCAGCTTGCTATAGTACTCTATGAAGACATCCATAATATAGCCGCACGTTGTATGGGGGACGATCCACGTCCAGGTCATTGTATCGAAAACGTGGAAGCAGCTTTCGGCTGAAGGAAGAACAGCGTAAAATGAAAAAAAGCAGTTGAAAACTCTATGCAGACGTAATATACAGAAGGTTCGAATTCGAGTCGTGCGCATGCTAAAACTCGAAAAGACTAACTGTGATTTAATACAGATTGCCATGGAAGCTTGTGCATGCACTGATTTTGATTGTATATGCAAAATACTCCGCCACTTCATGTGGTTCGAAATTTCTCATGCGCCTTTTCGAAAGGATAGTGCGTTAAAGGGGATTCAGCTGGGGCTAACATGAATTGCACTCAAGGTCAGCGAGTATTCTATCAACCCAGAATTAACAATATGATAGAAATTTATCTGGGAGGGTAGAATAAATTGATACAGTGCACCGAGTATCATTCGCGATTTCATGGAGAAGGATTAATCGTAAAGCCTAAATCGTGAAGGAAATTAAATATTTACTTTCTTTAGGAAAAGGTCCAAATGCCCGTTCACAAGTCTCCGTGTTAATGCAGTGCTTGTAAGCCCGCTTGCTTATGAATACTGAGATTCTGAGTGACAACAAAATGTTTTTTGTACGCCAAAGACTCTTTTTTGAGCCCCGCATGTCAGTGGTTTATCAAAGGGGGTTGACTTATAGAGCCCGATACCGTGTTTTCGATCTTACAATATCGTCATTCGGGGAGTTACCCATTCTCGTCTGTTGGCTATTCTTTGTGGGTGCCGCTTCGCCACACTAAGAGCTAGCGACGAAGAAACGTTTTACACTCCATGTTTAGTGAAATTATTCACTGAACATAGAGTTCCTTTGGTATATCGAAATGCTGAGCTGTGGTTTCCAAGAAAACACTCGAAGCGAATGATCACCTGTATCACCGTGTCGTCCCGTTGATCGTCCGAGTGACTCGAGCGGGTACCAGTAACTCTTCCATTTTTCCCTATCGCGTGCAAGAGTAGCCCAGTGGGTCCTCCTCGCTCTAGGAATTCGCTGAGCATCATATCTTTCTTCCATCGCTTTCGTGAAGAAATCGGACCAACGGGTCAGTGGTCTTCCTTTAGAGCGCTTGACGTCCCGAGGAATCCAGTCGGTAACGGCTCTCGTCCATCGGTTGTCGTTGAAGCGCATCACGTGTCCGGCCCACCTTATTTTCGATATCCTGGCGTGTAGAACGGCGTCTCTGATTTTCGATCGTTGACGTAGGTCGGAACTTCGGATCCTTTGTCTCATTTGCGAAATACGAGATACTCCTAGCATCGACCTTTCGACTGCGCGTTCGATAACGGCAAGTGATCTTTCATCCTGCTTACGTAGCGACCAGGTTTCTGCTGCATACGTTAGGGCAGGGATAATTGTCGAGTCGAAAAGGTGGGCACGGAGTCGGATGTTCTTTGTCCTCTTCACTACATCTTCGATGCTCTTAAACGTTCCCCAAGCCGCTCGTTTCCTCCTGCTCACTCTGGGCTAGGTCGTTCATCATGTTGATTTCACGACCTAGATAGACGTAACTGGAAGCATTCGGAAATTGTCGTTCCGTTGAGCGTGAATGGGGCATTAGAAACCCATCCGTTCCTCATGAACATTGTTTTCGTTAGATTCAGTTGAAGACCAATCTTTCCACAGGCGTTATCGAAATCAGTCAACATTCGTTCCGCTTGGCTGATGTTTGGTGTTATGAGAACGATATCGTCAGCAAAGCGAAGATGGTTTAATTGTCGACCGTCAATTTTCACTCCCATTTCGTCCCATTCTAATGTTCGCATGACGTTTTGTAGGGTGGCAGTGAATAGTTTTGGCGAAATTGTATCGCCTTGTCGAACCCCTCTTCTTACGTCAATGGTGATATTGTTGTAGAATGGAGATATTCTGGTCGTGAAATCTTTATAAAGCTCACGAAGGATCATTATGTACCGAGTAGGGACGCCCTGGTTATCCAGAGCCTCTATAACCGCTTCTGTTTCCACTGAATCAAAGGCTTTCTTCAGATCGATGAAAGTGAGACAGAGTGGTTGTTTGTACTCTCGGCAAAACTTCAATGAGTCTTGTGATCGTGTGGATGTGGTCCATGGTACTAAATCCTTTTCGGAACCCTGCTTGTTCGCATGGCTGTCCTTCGTCCAGTGTTCTGTCAATCCTGTTTAGGATGACTCGAGTAAAGAGTTTATAGACAACGGACAGCAAGCAGATTGGCGATAATTGCCTATGTCGTGAAGGTCTCCCTTTTTGAACAACAATACGGTCTTGACTGGTTTTCCATTGAATAGGGACCTTGCATTCTGACAGGTAGCGAGTGAAGAGCCGAGCCAGGGTGTTGATGAGAACTGCGGCAGGTTCTTCAGGTGTTCTGGTCTAATCTCTGTAGCTTCGTATCGTTTCGGAAGGG